>LBNU01017658.1:64858-157936 GCA_014162995.1 Artemisia annua
TATAGTACTTATTGGCCAACTTAAGTACTCATGTTGAACTTAAATGACCACAACGCACTTCCATAATGGCCATACTAATTGTTTCAAAGTTCCAGACTTCAAATGTTTTCACTCTATTTGAAAGTCTACAGGTTAGATCCATGTGTACCTTCCAATCAATGAAGTTATTCATAGGTGGGTGTATCAAAGGTCAGATGAGATTTTCTTAACGACTTACTGCATCTCATCACAGCAGTCATTTAACCCAGTCGGCAGCTCATCCGTTGATTCAGCCGTATCCGTTCTGCCTACACACAAATAACGAAAGTTAAAAAACCTCCGCTGACACAAAAAGACTATTACGGAGTATGAGAATCTGCTGTTTGATTGCGCAATAAATTTACATATAAAAGTGACAAGTAAATAACATTTTTTATGGAAAATAGTAACTATCTCAATCCAAGTAAAAAAATAGTAATCAGGAAAATCTTATCTCACCATCTGATACTTTATTGCACGTATAAGTAAACATAATTATCGGAATAGCTTGAGCCCTGTATAATCAGTTGATCCACGCAATTCCAGACACCCCCTAAATACCCTGCAAAAGCATAAACATAAAACACAATGACATACCTCTTCCGCAATCATCAACATATCTTCCATAATCAGCTGATTTGCATAAAAAAGACATACCTATTTTGCGATCATTAACATATTTTACAGGGATTGACAGCCATCCAACGTTTAGACCAACTCCATCATCCAGCGTTGTAGCCGATTCCATACCTACAATGGCTAAAAAAACAGGCGTCTCAAACCTATATCTCGTAAGAGAGAAATATTTGCTACCTTTAACTCTCTAAAACCCACGCAATAAATGAAAGACAAATGATTTTCCGAAAAAAAGTAGACCCCAACAACATCAAGAATATACAACCACGACACAGGTTGCAGAGTCAGTAAAAAATACATAACTTAATTACCTCATGATGCTAAACGTCATGTGCTGTCATTTTCATGTACACCCTGAAAATGTATTTTTGTCACTTCATTTGTACCTTAAATAACAATAAAGATGATTGTCTCAGTATGAAGCAACTCGCAAGTGATATCTCGCTATAAACAAAAAAAATCTGGATATTTATAATGCAAGAATTTTATTACAATCCAGTGTACATATTCTTACCCCGTTGATGAATACTATTTCTTACCCCGTTGAGCAGTTGCATCTTGCTCAGGATTTTCATTTGGCTCCTTTATAGGATTTACAGTTGGCTCCTTAACGGGTTCCTTACTTTTTTCCACTAATTTGATTCCGGGACTTATAGGTGAACTAACTTCCGTCACTTGACCACCTTCCACCACAGAAATTTCAGCTGGTCCAATACCTCCATTTTGATGATATTCAACTGCAGTAATATTTTATAAGGAAAAAAATGTTCAAAACCGTACACTAACGAATTGTCAAACAATGATATTCAAATATTTAGGAGGTTTAAATCATACCTGTGACTGGAGTCTCGGGCCTTTTGGGTTGTAGATTAGGTGGTCTACCCCTTTTCCTTTTTGGAGCAACAGTTGCGGCGTCCTCTTCCTTTCCCTCCTAAATGAAAACATGGAACTATTTTTAGTAAAATGGATCCTAATAAGTCTTAGCACCCAAGAATCTGAAAACAGCTTACCTACATTCTCAAAATGCATTAACTTCTTAAACTCTTTATAGAACTAACCTCACCATATAAAAGTCATAAACTCTATAAAAAGCCTCGTTTTCTCCAATTGCGAAACCGTTTGCCTCAAATCAGCGAACGCGGGACTGTGGTCTCCCTTCAAGTTTTGAGCTGCATAAGAAATTTTGCAGATATTAGAGCTGCCGCAAACCGAAAGGAAAAAGTTCGTGTCACTTACCCATTGCCACCAAGAACCCCACCGAGCATCATAGGCAATAAAATATTGATCAGGTTCAGTATGCATGAACTACTAAAGTGTATACAGGTCTTAAGAAAAGAAGATCTGGTGTAAACTAATGGTCAAAGAAGCAAAATGTGTGCAAGAAACTACAGTGTATATACAGCAGAAAAAGCTGCATTTAATGACATTTATCATGCATGCATACATGAAAGGAAAATACTACAAACCTGTTAGAAAACATACCTTCAGAAGGGTGTGTTGTTCAGATCTGGTGTTCTTTCTTCTTGGTCTCTCTCTCTCTCTCTATTTTTTTTTTTTTTTTTTTTTTTTTTTTTTTTTTTTTTTTTTTTTTTTTTTTTTTTTTTTTTTTTTTTTTAGCCTTTTGTTTGTTCTGGTTGTAAGTTTTTCTTCTTCTCAGTTTTGTGTATTACTAAAGTGGTTTTCCTGTAATGTATTATGACTTGTTGAGGTTCTTAGTTTCAAGAAGTTTCTTCACAGTAATGAGCATGGTCACGTACAGTTTTAGGTGTCGCATTGTTGATTAACAAAAAAANCTACCTTCCAGCTGCTGAACATATGCCTGCATCAAAAACAGAATCCAGTTAAGTAAAATCATAAAAATCACACGCACATATTGCAAAACAAATTCATATTACAAAAGCAAGGTTTATACTTTCTTCCTCAGATGACTTTCGTTACCAGCTTATTGATCATGAGCCTGCCTTTGTAGAACCTATTAACAACAATTCATTAAGTGAGCATCAAATACTTAACTCACGACAGCGAAAAAAGTCACTTACCTAACCGTTGGTCAATGTAAGCTGCAATAACGGCATGAACAACTGGAATAGCAGCAAAGTAAGTGGCAAGTAGACATTCACACGCTAACCTGCAAGAAACCATGTCCAAGTCTACTACACGAAAACAGTTAATTTGAATTGCAAACAGTCAAGAGTATCAGTTTGAATAACCTATACCCAAGACTAAAGAATATCAAAACGCAATAAACTGTATACCAGCAACTTTTTGTAACTCAGGAGCGTCCGCCTGCATTAAAAATAAATTGTTGTATAAGAGAAAGAAACTAATAAGCGACAACGAATGCAGCACATTTAAGAAAGTTCTAATTATTTTCTTGTATCTTAATTGTCGAAATAAGCTATTAAAAAACTTTTAGCGGGCAGAAAAGGCAACAACCATAATGTTCACGGCAACACCTTATGATTATCACCTTAGGGTCCAGGTGATGGTGGAGTTGCTGCATCAACTCCGTTTCTCACATAAATCCAAATACCCCTTAAATCCCCGCCCTCTGCGTGTAAGCTTTCAAACCAAAACTGAGACTATAAATGGTGTCACGCACTGTAATACGATAGCTAATGTTGACAAAACCGGGAATAAAATATTACGATCATTCATTTAGAAACATTGTTAGGAAGAAGTACAAAACAATAAGAAAGTAGCACATTACCTGTTAAGAGGCACTTCATTTGAGCCCCATTTCATCACCCGTATCCACCCTTCTCATCTCTAAAACCCACCGTATAGCAAGGTCGTTTGCAACAATATCTCCAACGTGCCAGTGAAGCAAACGTGCAAAAAAATAAAAGATAAAAAATAAAACTCATAAGACATAGATAAAAGTCAACCTTTTTTAAACAAACTTCAAACAACTTCTCAAAATAGTACAATATTCGGCCACAACCACGTTAACATAAACTTAAGAAATGATAATGTGGAAACACAAAAATTACCTTGGACAACAGACGATCTTTAGCAAGCTTATAGTCGCTGTTAACAGGGTCCTTCGCAAAACACGTTCATCCACCGTCGAGAAGTACTATAAAACCTGCAAGTTTAGGATAAATTAACATGGTACAGGTCTTGAACAATAAACTACAACTAAAAAGCAAGAACTATCTGTGTTGTCTCTTCAATTAATCCAACAGTTAATCCGAACAAAATCAAATAAGCTTATAAACAACAAATCTAATTAAATAATTATAATTAAAAGGTTACATACCTTTTCATATCCGGCAAGCAAAAAACCCCAAAATTGAAACCCTACTAAGTTAACCCGAATAAAATCAAATAAGCTCATAAACAACAAATCTAATTAAATAATTATAATGAAAAGCTTACATATCTTTGCATATCCGGCAACTAAAAGCCCCAAAATTGGAACCCTAACTCATCTCTGGTACGCAGGTGTGTGTAGGTGTGTGTGTGCGTGTGTGTTGGTGAAGTTTCTGGATCTGCTATCCTTATCTAAGCATAGTATTAACTTTTTTTTAGACCGGACAACAGGGAAGATGGATCATGGGAGACGGATCAAAATAGCCCAGCAGAGCCCATAGTTTTGGCGGGAAAACGGGGGGCTAAACGACGTCGCAGTCATGGGAATTAATATAAACTTATAATTTACTAATTACATAATTGGTTTTTGTTGCTGTATGATAAGACTTTAAATGACGTTGCATGTATAATGTATTCTTGAGTTTCATTTTGAGGGTAAAAGAAAAGAAAGGAAAGAAGATAAAAGGATTATTGTGTTTTTCAGTTTTTTAAAAAGGAAAACAAATGAAACGGCGAGAAATAGAAGAAAATGGAGCCATTTTGTTTCGAGCATTGATTAGCATGTTTAATTCATGTGCCTAATTATATGCATAATTATATGCCTAATCTTATGTGGCATCATTTTATTGGTGATAGTAGATAGAGCTACTTTATTACAAACCAATAAAACAATTCCACATTCTTTTAGTCATAAAATTAGGCACACATTTAGGCTTCCCAATCATTTTCCTTTTGTTTCTACCCATATTTCATAGAGTTGCGATCCCTTGAAAAGTGAAAAAGATTAAAAAATCTATAAAGCCTATCATTCAGTGCCATGTGTCCCCCACCCACTCCATCCATTTTTTCTTTAATAGTTTCGATTAGAGGGCATTTTGGTCATTTGACCCGTTTTTTTAATTCCACCTTAAATTTCAAACGCACATTACTCTCAAACGACAAACTTTTAGAAAAAACCGATTTCATCAAAATTTTTAAAATTTAATCCTCTTTAATTTGGTATAAATCTTTTTAATTTTTTCAAAACTTTTTTTTTGACATATTCATTGGATCATGATTTTTTTGATGTGTTTGCTATTTTCGACCCTATGTTTTACCTTAAAAATTGCCGAATTATAAAATACTTAAAACATGAAAGTTGTAGATTTTGATTCACTCTTTACACATGTTTTTGAATCACTCAAATCCGATGTCATATGAGTAAGATATCACACGTTAAATATGGTGTTTTACTCATATTTATTGCACACAAGATGTTTGATGAAATGTCTATCTTAGATTTTTAGTGTTAAAACTAAGCTAAATGCACTAACTGATGAACAATGCATAATTTAACTGATGAACAAAACATAATCTAACTGATGAACCTATAACCTAACTGATGAACCTATAACGTAACTGATGAACGATACATAATTTAATTGATGAACAAAACATAATCTAACTGATGAACCTATAACCTAACTGATGAACCTATAACCTAACTGATGAACAATACATAATTTAACTGATGAACAAAACATACTCTAACTGATGAACCTGTAACCTAACTAATGAATCTATAACTGATAAACCTATAACCTAATTGATGAACAATGCATAATTTAACTGATGAACAAAACATAATCTAACTGATGAACCTAATAACCTAACTGATGAACTTAATAACGTAACTGATGAACTAAATGTATATTTAAAAATAATACTCCCTCCGTCCCATAATAATTGTCCACTTTGACTTTTTTGAGTCTTTCTTATTCAACTTTGACCATTAATATTTTTATTTGTGTTATATAATACTTGATAAACATTATACCAAATTAAAATGCATTTAAAACCCAATCTATTCATATATTTTCCATCAAGTATTATATTACACAAATAAAAATATTTATAGTCAAAGTTGAATACAAAAGACTAAAAAAATTCAAAGTGGACAATTATTATGGGACGGAGGTTGTAATGATTAAAAAAATCACTTTTTGAATGTTACATTAATAAAATTATTAATAATGCATTGTGGGACAAAATTAGAGCATTTAACGCAATTTTAATACTAAAAATATAAGCTAGACATTTCATCAAACACCTTGTGTGCAACAAATATGACTATGTCATCTTTAACGTGCGATATCTCACTCATATCATATCGGATTTGAGTGATTCAAATTTCTGGGTAAAGAGTGAATCAAAATCTACAACTTTCGTGTTTTAAGTATTTTATGATTCGGCAATTTTCAAGGTAAAAAATAGGGTCGAAAATAGCAAAAACATCAAGAAAATCATGACCCAATGAATATGTAAAAAAAAAGTTTTGAAAAAATTAAAAAGATTTATACCAAATTAAAGAGAATCAAATTCTAAAATTTTTGGTGAAATCGGTTTTTTCTAAAAGTTTGTCGTTTAAGAGATATATGCGTTTGAAAATTGAGGTGGAAAAGAAAAAACGGGTCAAAAGACCATATTACCCGTGGGCGGATTTTATGTATAATTTAGAGTGGGGGAACGTGTCACACTAATGACTTTCTACATTTTTTAATTTTAGTCACTTTCTAAAGGATCGGATGTCATTTGGGTTAATTGATGAGGAAAGAATAGTGTACATATGTTAATGACAAAATAAATGACCAATGTAACGTGTTTGAGTTCCTTCTTTTACACATGCCATTTGTTACATGTAAAAAGGTACCAATGTGAAAGTGTTAATTTCTTTTTCTATCCTTCCCACTCAAAAACATGAACTATACGAACTTTTCATTTTAAGAACACACAATAATAATAATAATAATAATAATAATAATAATAATAATGTTTACTTTCCTTTCTTTCCTCTTTCAATCATTTTATTTCTTTTCTTTTCTCTTGTATGAAAACCCGAGAACGCAACGAAATAAAGTAGTTAACTGAGATTGAGGTTGCAATAAAATACTCCCTCCGTCTAAAAATTATTATGTTTTATAAGGTAAAAGCTGACGTGACAGACGTATAACTCGCCCTTCCGTCTAAAAGTTATAGTCCTTAAACAAAAAAAAAATACATAATTCAAGAAAAGTGAAATGACTACACTCCTTAACCAATTAAATATCATCTCCACTCATTATTTTTTTTTCATCGATTGAAATAAAAAGTTGACAATGATTTATTTTTTCTTTTTTNTTTTTTTGAGTTAAGAGAGGTTACAGCCACTAAAAATATATAACCCTTGCAATTATTTTTGGACAATTATTTTTCTGTCGACATTTTGGACATCCTAAAATGAAAATGGGACATGATATTATATGGGCTTTAATTTTGGCGGAGGGAGTAGTAAAACATTAACCAACGAGATGAGGTACTTAACTTTTCAATAACCAAAACTACAATGACCATATATATACCACATACAAAACTCAAGGGGTTTTTCCATCCCATAACATATTTTTAAAAAACGGATCACCGTCTGACTTTCTATAAATAGCTAGACACACAACACACTCATCGTACTTGCTTTTATTAAAATCTTAAACAAACACACACAAAAAAACTGTCAGAAAAATGGGTTTGAGTAATGGAACTGGGGAGGAGACGATGATGACGGATTTCCTCCGTAAATCAGGCGGTGTGGCGGTGATTGACGGTGGACTAGCGACGGAGTTGGAAAGACATGGAGCTGATCTTAATGATCCTTTGTGGAGTGCTAAGTGTTTGCTTACTTCTTCTAACCTTGTTCGTCAGGTATTTATATTTATTTATATTGTTTTTTATAGGGCAAATGACAAAAAAATCATCGAACTTGACACTTTTTGTGATTGTGTGTAGTCAACTATTTTTTTTCTTATCGTGTGTACTGAACTTTCAAATTTCGACTATTCTGCCATGTAAAATGACCATTTTACCCTTCGAAATTCGAAAAAATTAAGGGTAAAATGGTCTCAAAATACACACAATGATAATTTGGAAGTTCAGTACACACAATAAGAAAAAATATAGTTGGCTACACATAATCACAAAAAGTGTCAAGTTCTATGCATTTTTTTGTCATTTGCCCTTTTTTATATTGTAACAAGTGGGTTGTGTACAACTATTGTACAATATTTGTTTAATTAAACTAAGAGGTAATGAAAAATGTTTATCTTTAGTAACATAGTTTTAAGTGGGATAATAACAAAAAAAAAATACTATCTACCTTGTCCATTTTAGTTGTTCTTTGCATCCTTTTCTTTTCTATTAAAAAACACAACTTTCAAATTTCGACTTTTGTGTGTGTTTTATGACCATTCTACCCTTACATTTTTTAACCGCCCTTTTAACATCGAAGGGTAAAATGGTCATTTGTACATGAACAAGATACGCACAAAGACCGAAATTTGAAATATTTGTGTTTTAATATCAGAAAAGAAAGAAACAATGTTCAAAATAAATAAATAAATAAATAAAATAGAAAAGAAAGAAACAAAGAAAAAATATATTACATGGAACAACAAAAATGAACAAGTAAAATGGAAAGTTGGATACTTTTTATTTCTTTATTATCCCTTTAAGTTTTCCTTTTTGTACAAGTGATTGTTTTGTATGTGAAATTTTAATGATGATGTGTCAAGTGTTTAGAAGATAGAAGCTACACAAGCTAGATAGAAGCAACTGCATTGTAGTTTTTGGATGTTTTCTTGTACTATCCGATGACATTTTGTCGGATTGAGAGCTTTGCTGATAAGGTGATCACCAAATTTGTTGTTTTAGAAGATAGAAGCTAGAATCATGAACTCTAGCTTATAAGGCGTTAGTTCAGTACCCTGTAGTTGGATCCCAAGTTAGGATCACATAGCTTTGAAAGATCCTTTTAAGTTGACAAATCTTCACATAATGGTTTTCAAGGATATTCTATCATATAGAGCCATAAAATACACGAAGGGGCAGGTAGTTTATAACCTTATACATACAGTCGTATAATTCCATGGATAAGAAGATCTATTGTATTGTCAGCATTCTATGCAGATGGCCCATTACAGCCCTGCTAAGGACCATTTCTTGAGCCATCATTAATGGGACATTTATACTTCAGTGGTCCTGTTTGCATGTTATGCAGTTCGAATCAACTTACTGTTTTATATTACTTCGGTGTTAATCTTTCAGATACCATGCATTAAGTCATTATTATTTCCCCTTCACGTACTTAGAAGGCGGATTGTGCACTTCTAATAGTCCATTGATTAATTGATTTGTGAAGCTAACTGCTGCGTGTTCAAATCCTTTGGATAGCTCATTCTGTTATCTTGTATTGCAGGTACACCTTGATTATCTTGAAGCTGGTGCAGATATCATAATAACAGCATCTTATCAGGTAAATCAGTGGTCATGATTGGCATCATTGATCTCTCCCTTCCACACATACAGTTCTCTTAAATTAATCGTGTTTTGATAGGCAACTATCCAAGGGTTTAAGGCAAAAGGCTTTTCAGAGGAAGAAAGCGAGGCCATGCTTAAAAAAAGTGTAGATATTGCCCGTGAGGCGAGGGAAGTATATTATGAGAGATGTCATGAATCTTCTACTGATTATACTGATGATGGTAAAATTCTTAAACATCGGCCTATCTTAGTTGCTGGCTCTGTGGGGAGCTACGGGGCATATTTGGCTGATGGTTCTGAATACAGGTAAATTGATGTTTTGACATTAACTTCAAAGAGTCCCTTAGAATCTTATATTCTTGTTTTCATTTGGGGTTTTCTCATCTTGCACTTGATGTTGTACTAAATGACGTGTCAAAGAAAGATAAAAAAAAATGTTGCGTCAAAGATTTGTTCCTTGTTGGTTTTGACATATCAATTCCACATATATGTGTTTATGCTTGATGATCTTATGTTATCCTACAGTGGGGACTATGGTGATAAGATGAATATTGAGTTCTTGAAGAATTTCCATCGTAGAAGAGTTCAAGTTTTAGTTGAATCTGGTGCTGACCTCATAGCATTTGAAACAGTGCCAAACAAGCTTGAAGCTCAGGTCCTGGAATAGCTTTACCATATTCAAATCTCAACCATAAGAATTGTTTAATGTGTGAGTCCTGTTGACATATTTGGGTATCTGAACAGGCTTATGCTGAGCTTCTTGAAGAAGGAATAAACATTCCAGCATGGTTTTCCTTCAACTCCAAAGATGGTGTGAATGTGGTCAGTGGTGATTCACTGATTGAATGCGCTAGAATTGCTGATTCATGCCAAAAAGTTGTTGCTGTAGGAATCAACTGTACACCTCCTAGATTTATCAGCGGTCTAATTCAATCTATCAAGAAGGTACTAATCTATTGTGTTAATGTTAACACACTATATGAAGGTTTGGCCCGTCAATTATCATCTAGTGGATATCTATTTATATGTAGTGACGTTTTTCTTTGATCGCTGACCAATATCTCAGGTGACAACTAAACCTGTACTTATATATCCGAATAGTGGTGAAACTTATGATGCTGAAATAAAGCAATGGGTGGTAAGTACTTCCTCTCTATTATTTATGTCCTGTCTTTAAAAACTTGTCTCTGTGACTAATAAAAACTTGCACTTGTTAGATGTATAGTTGCTGCTACTATACATTTACTTTTCTATTATATTTTATAAGCCATTAACATTTAACTGGCCGTCGGGATATGGGTAACCAGGTTGATTTGGGTTAATTGTGCTTTTAACGGGTCAAAATTCAAACAAAATGTGTTCAGTGTTTGTATTACCTTCTAAATAGTTTTATGTCAGAAAGTTAGATTATCGAACTCATAGTCTTTATCATGTGTAAAGCATACTATTTAATAAACTTGAGATATGAGAAAACAGAAAAAATATGTTTGTGGTCGGCCCAACCTGACCCGTACCGTTTTGACAAGCTCCAAAGTTTATCCGTTTTGACCCAAACCTGTTACTAAACCTGGCCATTTTGCCACTTCTGTCTGTATGTGCTTATCTCCACGTATTACTACGTACAGAATGACTTAGATCATAGTATGTGTTGCTTCTATCTCACTGATACGTTCTGTCACAGAAAAACACTGGAGTCCCAGATGTAGATTTTGTGTCATATGTGAATAAATGGTGCGAGATAGGAGCATCACTTGTGGGAGGTTGTTGCAGAACAACTCCTAACACAATTAGAGCCATTTGCAGAACTCTTCCCAGCAGAGCTTAAAAGAATGAGTCCCGATCTTTGCTAATTATATCTAAAGAGTAATGAGGTTATCCACTTAAGTTTAACATGAGCAGCAGCTCCGGCTGAGACACCTTGGCTGTATTACATATGTACTTTTATGTTGTAAACAAATGATCTCAAGGCACTAATCTTACTATAAATTATGTTAAAGTTTGGTTTTATATGCTCATCTTATAATCATCATGTTACGTACTTGCATAAGAGAACTGCTAGGGCTGTTTGAATATAGACGCTGAACTGATCAAAACTTATTGAAAGGTTTAACACACAACTAGGTTTGTTTAGGTTTGGGAAATTGGCCTCTGTATTATACCAAACTTGCGATTTTACACGAAGCTGGGGCATCATGAGAGTCTATCTAGTTATGAAACTGGTGCAGTCACGAAAACCACGAAAGTGATTTCTACAATATTCAGAATTGTGTTGATTAATGTTTTGATGTGGTTCAATTTGAATAAAGCTGTGATGCTCGGTTATTCTACACTTCTGCTTAAAATAAAGTTAAAGAGTTCGCGTACTAAAAATAGATCAAAAACTCATTATTGAACACTTATAACTACTAAGAGAATCAGGAGCATGATGATTTAAACAAAATCATACTGTGATTTTTAAACACGGATAATCAGAGGATCACCTTTGGAACGCAAATACCGAAACAAGCAGATTTTAGCAAAATGACTTGAAAAATGGGAACTGCCATTTGAATTTCAATAATCAGTTGACCACTCTCAGAAGGCAAATTCAAATACATGTAAATTAAAATGAAATACTGTAAGTTCTTGTCAATCAAAACCAAAAGTGCTAATGAACCAAATGGCAGCTGAAGCATAATGAACAATGCATTTTTATAAATTCATAAGTACAAGGGAAACCATTGATACAAAAGTCTAAGGTACACAATTCATAATCTTTCATTTTATTTTCCAACTTTTAATAAGTATTTAAGAATCAAAACCGGAATACACACCATTATCTCTCAATAACCTTTTCTCTTCTTCAACGTAACTCTTCCCCCTGCTAGCCTGTCCCATATCCCTTTTCCTCTTTTCCTTTTGAGCAAACGAAAGGTTTTTCTCTTTTTGGGTTTGAACGTATGTTAACTGCTCACCTTCAAGCAACATGGCTCGTGTCTTTTGTCTTTCTTGATAACTTTCTTCAGTCTCATTTGCTTCCCGTTTATCCTTGCCATCTGACCATGACCAGTCACGGTTCTTGTCGTCTTCTTTTGGTGGAGGGACTTTTAAGACAGATAAACCGCCTTTATAACCATGTTGACGTAAAGCTGCAAAGTCTATGCCTTTACTCTTCCGCTTTGTGGTGTCAACTGCATAAATGGATGCAAGTCAAATTAGATTGATCAAACAAACAGAGGTGCAAAAGTGGGTGGCTTATAGTTATATAAAAGGGCTTATAAGGGTTCGAGTCAAAATGAATACTTCTAAACGTGGACCCAAACAGGTTAGGTTGGGATTTGACCAACTTGACAACACGTTTATTGTCCATTTTTTTGTAAATTTCAATAAACAAGCTGAAGCATATAAAAGTTAAGGACAGTTTATCAAAAGGACTGTGATCGGGTTGGGCCGAGCCACCAGTACTAACTGTCCATTTTATTTAAATTTCACAAATACTTCAATCTATGAAAGTGGGAATCGCCCAGTTCCCTAACCTAATGCGGCACCGGGTTTGGACTGCAGGGACCCGTAGCATGAGAGGGNAAATTTGATTATCCACCGTTAGTCAGTAATGTGGGTTGGCTTGGATTACTTAGTGTTGCGCGCCTAGGAGGGCAGCGCGCTTTGGGATGCGGAGGAGCTATTATCGCCCAGTTCCCTAACCTAATGCGGCACCGGGTTCGGACCGCAGGGAACCGTAGCATGGGGGGGCTTAGAATCCTTTTGCCGCCGCAAGGCTGGCTAATCGTACGCAGCAGGCTCGAAGACCCCTGGTTCTGGAAGGCACATGAGTCCGAACGCTATGTTGAATGTGCGACCGACACTAGGTAGGTACCTGTGCAGGTGAGGCGTCGGTCGGTCCTAGAAACGGCGGCAGCGGCGCGAGGAGTTAACGACCGAACGTGCTGCAACCTAGGGATCACCAGGCAGCTCTTTCGCTCTATAGGGATCGGGGGGGCATAGCACAATTCTTCTTGGAGGAGGGTTGGTTTGCCCGGGTGACTGATCCTGCCATAATGTACTCCTACCTATACTATAGCACCGACACCCAAAGTCGAGCATACATACGAGGATCTTCATGCGTGAACAGCGGGGAGGAAAGAAAGGGTGGTAGATGATAATGAGAAAAGGCGCCGCGTCTGGGCGGGCGAGCGGGCGGAATGGATGACCGAAAGGTGTCATGCCATGGAGTGGGTAATATCCCGAATTCCCGAGTCTCATGTAAGACAACTAAATGCACCTAACTGGGTTGAAATTGTACCAATTATGAAACTGGGAATCTGATGTTCCTAGGATATCAAGAAACAAGAATATATAGCTGCCCGGAGCCCCGGATAAAAATAATAAGAAAAAATTAGACAATGTAATGAAATACATATGTTTCATGGGGTTACTAACATGAGGCCATATAATAGGCAAGGACGGCACAGTACCTTTAGATTTAGAGGATCCACCCTTGCTGATCTTTTTATTCTTCTTTGGAACTTGATCATCATCAGAAGCATCTGTATCATGACTTGAAGACTCGTCAGACGATGAACCACTCTCATCTTCACTCCATGGCATCGTTCTTTTCATGATGTACTTTAGCTCAACTTGTACTGTAAAAACACAAACATTCATACACTACGTAAAAACCAGTGCAGCGCTGTAAAACAAGGGTTACAAGGCCGAGTAACCGGGGATTGCTCTTAATCGCCAATTACTCAAAACTCGGTCAAAACACAGCAAATCTTGGGGTTTAACTCGGACAAACTCGGCTTGAACAATTGTGCTAATGTTTCTCAACACATTAACAAATATTGCTATTCTAAACTGCTTATCTAATTACTACTTTTTAAGTAAATAAGTTGTACTTCGCATTAAACAAGCGATTACAAAAAACAAAAAACAAAAATAACAAACAGATAAGCATTTCTATTAAGGAGGTGTTTGTTTCAGCTTATATAGCCGGCTTATGGCTTATTTAGTTTTGGGTTTATGTTTCATAAGCTCACTTTTTGTGGCTTATTTTGAAACTTTTTGGCTTATATAGGTTCATTATGACATAATGAAACATTAACATAATGAACTTATATGACATAAAAAGTGAGCTTATGAAACATAAGCCCAAAACTAAATAAGCCATAAACCGGCTATATAAGCAGAAACAAACACCCCCTTGACTAAACATAACACATAAATAGGTATAAAATTAGGGAGTTCTTTCAAGTGGTGATTAGTAGTTAATTAGGTTAACTTTTCGATGCTAATTACTAAGATTAGTTAATTATGGGGAGAGATAAATATACCTTAACGAATTACAAATTTGTAGTTCCGTTCGTTGTTGTTAGCCGCAAATTAAGATTTAATCGCCGGTCCGGACTGGAGTAGTAGACCGGTTTTTTTGTATTGGGGGTGTTTGGACTGTATTTTCCACCCAAGGGGTGTTGTCTGTTTAACGTGGTGTTTATTTAAGCTTATTTGATTTTATTTGATTTCAGTTTAAACCTCAAAAGCTTTAATTTTTCAGCTTATTTTAATACTTATTTACTTATATAAGTTTATCATATCATAATAAATTTATATAAACTCAAGAATCTCAAAATAAACCGACAAATTGAGACTTATGAAATATAAGCCGAAAAACAAATAAAGCTCATAGGCAACGTATAAGCTTAAACAAACACCTCCTAAGCTTGTTCACAAATCAAAATTAGAACATGTAGTTGAATTATTTTGAGCAAACAAGTAATGAGTTTATCGGAATAATATAATTTTATCTTTCTATACCTTACGATAATCCTATTTTGACTAAGAATCCCTGCTGGATGGGATTCTAACAAACCCTTTAATATATAAAACTAAATAAATAGAATCTAATTCATTTTTAAGAAACTTTTTGCTTAGTAAATTCAATTTGAAGACAAGAGAAAAAATGAATCAAATAATATTTCATCCATATCCTTTCAAATCTTTCATGTAGAGGGATGAAAAACTACATTATATACTCATTTAGAATTAGAATAGATTAGAGAGATATTAAGTAATAATAATTCCAATTTAAAAATTGAGCTTGTTTCGGCTTATATTTGTTATTTTCAGTTTATTTTAAATCTACGAATTTATATAAATTCATTTTCGATAATAAAATTATACAAACCTTCTAAGTTTTAAATAAGCTTATAAGAGTGTTGGGTATCATGGCGTCAACACAGGCAGAGCTTTGTGAAGACCAAGAAGGGTAGTGGCCCTCCCACAATTTCAAATACCATGCACAAAAAATGTTATTTTTGTCGAGATTTTTAGATTTTATATAGCATTTTACTACTTTGGTCTTTGGCCCTCCCAAAGTAAATTTTATATACATTTGGCTCTCCCAGAATAAACATTGAAGGTCCGCCATTGGGCATCAAGGCTATGCGCCAAGCAAAATAATTTATTGTGCCAGAGAAAATAATTTATTGTGCCAGAGCCATGTTATGACAGTGTTGCATGGTGGCATTACAATGTATGCTAATTGTATGACGTACGCCATAATGTGTTAGTTGTGTGTATAAAATTATTCTCTTTTCGTTTTTATTGGAAATGATGTATTTGTGGATCTAAAAGAGGGGATATGACAATCTTACTAAATGGTTTTGGTGATGTGAGTGATGGTGTGTTAAAGCTAATGTGCCATGACATTAGCCTCGACCTTTCTGCTCGTGGCATAGACATTGCTTCGATCATGTGTCCTATTTGCAATGGGCATGTTGAGTCGAACTCTCATATTTTCTTCTCGTGCACCGCTGCTTCAAATATCTGGAGGCTTATTCGAGGTTGGTGTGATCTAAAGTTCCCGTTGTTTAATATCTGGAGGGGTTGTTTAAGCTTACATGTGGGTTTACGAGTTTGTTTAATTTAAGTTTATATTTCATAAGCTTTAAGTTTTCGGCTTATTTTGAGATTTACGAGTTTATATAAGTTTATCGTATCATAATAAATTTATATAAGCCCACAAGTTTCAAAATAAGCTGGAAGTATAAAAGCTCATAAGTCCCCTTAAATAAAAACAAGCCAAAAATAACCCGCCAAGCTTTTCCACACAAATACCACCTCCGTCTCCGGCAGCCTTATTTTCCGGTGACCAAATGAACTCCTTAAGCCACACACACGTAAAGCTTCTCGCTTTCGACTTCTTATCACTCGCACCCTCCCCATCCCACCCACCCACAATCCTTAAACCCACAACCAAAACCCCAATCACCCGTATCGAAACCCTGGGCATCGTCACTCTCCGCGACCACAAACCCGACAAATTCCTCAAATTCTACATCGACGACGGAACCGGCTGCATCCCATGTGTCCTTTGGCTCAACCACCTCACCTCGCCTTATTTTTCAAGACACAGCCCACCAAGTGTTCGATCACTTGCTGAAAACGCGCGTAAGTTTGCGGGCTTGGTGCAAGTTGGGAGTTTGGTTAGAGTTAGAGGGAAAGTGGGTGTGTTTAGAGGGTGTGTGCAGGTTAATGTGGGGGATGTGTTTGTGGAACGGGATGCGAATGCGGAGATACTACATTGGTTGCAGTGTGTGAGGTTGGGTCGAGTGTGTTATGATGGTGGACGAGTGGACGATGATAAGATGATCGTTGATTAAAATGGTAACGATCGTATGTTTGTTTATATGTCGTGAGATAAGTGGTTTGATCATTAGTTAAAGGGTGTTTGTTTAAGCTTATTTTGTTTACTTATGAGCTTATTTGACTTGTCGTTGTCGTATAAGCTAATTATGACTTGAATATGCAAATAAGCCTATGAGTTGAAAAATAAGCCGATAAGTAATCTAAAAGTGGAGTCTAAAGTTGGAGCAGTGAATTTATGTAGTTAGTAGTATTAGATTTCGAAAGTATGGGTTTTTCCTTTTATTGGCCTTGTGTATTAAGGTTGAGTCGAATGTGTTATGATGAAGGACGTCTGGATCATAAGATTATGGTTGACTGAATTTGTTTGTATGCATGTTTATCGAAACTGATTACTTGTGGTGAAATAAGCAATCTGATCAATACCTTCATTATAAGGGACAGTCTATAGTTGGAACTTGGAACATATAGCAGGTAGTAGTGTTACATTTTTAATGTTTTGGGTGTCTTTTTATTGTGTTTCGATATGATTTACATCTCTGTCTTTGTTGGTTGGATTTGTTTTCATTTTGTTCATGTGTTGATGAGGAAAAAAAATAAGTGAATGAGCTGATAGAAACTACAGGAACACTGTTAAGTGGAGAGGAAATATGATGAATGTAAACAAGCATAACTATTAATCTAATTGAAGTTACCAGCTTGTAAACACGCAGAAAGATACAGATAGGTTGCACGCTTAAGCGAACAGCCTTTGGCGGGTTAACCAATTGTTGACTCAAAATTCCATCATTTGTGGACCTGATTCTGAATTTACTCTAAGTTTCAAGAATTCCTAGTTTTTGTTCTACTTTGTATCTATGTATATCAGGTGTAATTTGAGGAAGTTTGTCTGTCACACGCAATCTTGGATCTGTAACACAGTATATTTTCTCTAATGTGTCACACCCGTCTTATGTAGTAATTCAGAAAAATGTTTTTTGATGATGTAGGCTTTATATCAATCATATTATCAGATGTATTAAGAATATAAAAACTGTAATCATAGCAGTTACTATCATTTTTCTGATCAAATTTTAGAAACTAGTGATTGCAGAGCTTTACCCCTAAAAGGGAGCTCTTCCAGAAATTATCAATGGCCAAGGGATACCCAAGGCCAAAGATACTTTGACAATCACACATCACTCATTTTATACACCTCCCTCTGCCATTTTAGTTAACCCACGATGTGGGAGTACTAACCTCATATGCAAATCTCGAAACATGAACTCCTTTCAAGTTTCACGTTTCTTTGGTATAACTTTGCTGATACCATATTAGACAATGATAAAACCCATAGGTGTAACTCTATTATTGATCGATATTTATAGATTACAACCCTAGTGGACCCTAACCCGACACCAGGCTTGGGTCATATTTATCATCTAATAATATAATCCTATGAGCATTCGAAATCGTTGGATGTAAGTAAAATTTTAAAGACTTCAACTTTGAAGAGTTCATTTCAACCCGAAAAAAAATATTCAATAAAATTTTAACATGATTCAAGAAAGCTCGAATAGAAAAGAACTTTTAACGAGACCGCGACAATAAACATGTCATATCAAACCTTATCTGGGTCAAGGACCGGGCTGAAATGATTAGCCCGAATTTGATTTCGGACCGGGCTTTGGCCCTCTATTACAGATCAAATAAAAAGACCACACTTGGCTGTACACCAATGGGTCACAAGAATCAAACAGGACAAAAAATAATTTAAAACGTTATAAGCTGGTTGTACATTGTCCTAAGAAACATGTACATCATGTGACCAATGTTTACCATATTCATACAAAGTCTGTTCATTTCAAAACCCACTGTTGCAAAACTTACTACTTTAGTGACCATAAACCCTTAAGAGACAAAACCCTTTTATATTTTTATTAAAACAAGAACAAGACCCATTTGTTAAAAAGTAGCAAAACATCAAGAAAACACACATTTTTTGTTACTTTTGTGTAATGATGGAACAAGGGTGTTTGGGAGCTGCTGCTGAGCATCATGAAGATGAGTTTACCAAGTTGATTCTTTCTTGGTCTCTTGACGATATTCGCAACGAGGATCTTTATAAAAACAAGGTATTTTTGTTGTTACAGTACTATTTTTTCTTGTACTTCAAATTTTTTGTATATTATGTTTTCGCGTTATTGGGAATTTATGTTAAGGTTCAAACCTCACTAGGTACACATTTGGGGGTGGCCGGGGAAAGGGTCGGAAATGGGGCCACGTGGGTACCTCGGTACACATTTGGGGTGTCCAGGGAAAGGGTCGGAAATGGTCATGAGGATAGCTTGGTTAGGCCGCGTACATATGAGTCAAACACTTGCCTCCCCGAGTAACCTGAATAGGAAAACCTCATCCGTTTATTGTAAATGCATTTCATACATAATGTATTTATGTAAACCCTGTGGGATGGGTGTGAATATTTGAAACAATTAAGTTATGTCCATTGTGAAGTTGTGAGGGTGTTTGGGATTGCTTATCTGTTCTGCGTGCGCTTCTGAGCAGAATCAGAAATCAGTTAGAAATTAAGCACTTCTTGAGATAGTGTTTGGATTTGTTTATTTTACGTTTATTTTAAATCAACTTATTTTACGCACTTCTTGAAATAGTGTTTGGATTTGCTTATTTTACGTTTATTTTAAATCAACTTCTTGAGATAATGTTTGAAATGAAGCGTGTTACAGGATCATGTATCTCTATTTAAATGTTTTAGGTTAGATATAAGGATAAAAGGCAATTTTATCCAAATATAAGCAGATACACCTCCAAAATAAGCAGTTCATATTCGAAAATTAATATAAGATAACAGTAAAATAAGCAAATCCAAACACTATTTCAAGAAGTGCGTAATGTTAGCACTTTATCCGCTTCTTAAAAGCATAGGGTTAAAAAAATAAGCAATGGCTAAACATCCTCTGTATATGGAAAACCAAAGCTTGTTAATTATTCATGTTTTATTTCTACAAAACTTAAAATATATATCAGATACATTATGCAGAGTTTACTCTTTATATGCGTATACTTCAAAGTTAACAAGTACTATATAACACAAGGAGGCATAAACCAGTTTGCCAAACACCCCCTAATATATGTAAAGATTATTGAAATTTCTAAAGTCAAAGAGCAAACATAAACCTGTTAAGACGTCCTCATGGTTAAAACAAAATGGATTATCTTGTTGCTTTTATAGTTGTATAAAACGTTTGGGTTTTGCCGATTAGATAATAATATCTTCAGTACACGATTATCTTTAATGACTTGATGCATTATTTGTAGGTGGATAAAATACCACTTACTTTTGAGTCTGAAGAACACTACTTTGGCTCTTTTGTTTATCCTTTGCTAGAGGAAACACGCTCCGAGCTAGCTTCTTCCATGGAGATCATGTACGGAGCTCCATTTGCTGATATTTTATCTGTAAGGGAGTCCAAAAGTGGTGAAAATATGCTCTATAGTGTTACGGTTGGTCGTTGGAGAAATCAATATAGTGAACGTGGTAAAGATGATTACTATACGTTACCAGGGGATCTACTTCTTTTAATAGATGGGAAACCGGAATCTGTTTCTGATATGAAGCGTGAGGGCAGAACATGGAAGCTTTTGTTGGTCAAAAGTAACGACGATGATGGTGCATCTTTAGAGTTTAAAATTAAGGCATCACAACCAATTGAATTCCAAGATGGGTTGTATGCTGTTTTTGTGATGAATATAACGACTCAGAAAAGAATATGGAATTCATTGCACGTGCATAGAAATCTTAATATCGTCAAAGAGGTTCTTTACTCTGACTCGAAGGTGAGAAATTGGCTAAATACATTTTCCATTTGTTTAGTGATAATCTCGTATTTAATAATGGATATGTTGTTTACAGGTTAAGGAGAAGTGCAATATCTGTTCTTTTGGTTATGATAGTATGGTATCTAAAGACCTGGATCCACAATTTTTGCTGAACTTGAATGAGTCCCAGAGGGCAGCACTTATGGCCACGCTATGTAAAATGCAATGTTGTCATATTTCATCTGTGGAACAAATATGGGGACCACCTGGAACGGGGAAAACAATGACCGTTAGTGTTTTGCTTCTCATCCTTTTGCAAATGAAGCAAAGGAATCTTGCATGTGCTCCAACAAATGTGGCTATAGTACAGTTGGCCTCACGTGTGCAAAGCTTGGTAAGAGAATCATTCAAAACTACAAGTGCGAGCGGTAATTATTTCTGTTCAGTTGGAGATTTGCTCTTGTTTGGCAGCAAGGAAATACTGAAAGTCAGTTCTCAAAGTGAAGAAATATATTTGGAGCATCGGGTTAAGAAGCTTGCAGAATGTCTAGGGCCAGTGACTGGTTGGAAGCTATGCATAAGATCTATGATTAATTTATTGGAAAATTGTGTTTGCGACTATTATAAATTTTTAGAAAATGAATTCTTGAAAGAAAAAAAACTTAGACATGAGAATGAAGGTAAAAGAGCGATGTTGGAAATAAAGTCATTCATTGAGTACGTGCAAGAGCGATTTAATTCTTCTGCACCACCACTCAGAAGGTGCATTGTTACATTTTGTACTCATATCTCGAGAAGTTTCATGGGGGAATATAATTTTCAGAATATGATATCTCTTTTTGATAACATAAGTTCTTTGGAGTCTTTGCTGTTTCGAAAGAATATGGTTTCGGAAGAACTTGAAGATCTCTTCAATTCTAAGCCATTGCAAGATTATATTATTAAGTCATGTCTATCTTCGTTAAGAACTCTGCAAATATCTCTTGAAGGACTCACTCTTCCATGTTTTTCAAACAAATTTGCGATAAAACAATTTTGTTTTGAAAGCGCTTCTCTTATCTTCTGCACAACTTCAAGTTCCTACAAGTTGCATGCTGTCAATATGGAGCCTTTAAATATAGTGGTCATAGACGAAGCTGCTCAATTGAAAGAGGCAGAGTCCACCATCCCCCTTCAACTTCCGGGAGTGAAGCATGCTATTCTTATTGGTGATGAGTGCCAATTACCTTCGCTTGTTAATAGCAACGTAAGTCTATTCTTATCTTTCCACCTTAAGACTATTACTTTAAAATAGATTTTGATGGACGCCGTGTTTGTGGACAGGTTTGTATTGCATCTGGCTTTGGAAGAAGCCTATTTCACCGACTAAGTTCTTTGGGTCACTCTAAGCATCTTCTGAATGTTCAATACAGAATGCATCCATCCATCAGTTTCTTCCCAAATTGGAAGTTTTATCATAATCAAATCCTAGATGCACAAAATGTGTTATCGAAAAGTTATGAAAAGAGGTATCTTTCAGGACCGATGTTCGGTTCCTATTCTTTTATAAATGTCGTTGGGGGAAGAGAGGAAAAAGACGATGATGGAAGAAGCCTAAGAAATATGGTTGAGGTGGCTGTTGTGAATAAACTTGTTAAAAATCTCTATAAAGGTGTGCATATTAGTTATGTCATTTCGGATTGTTTTTATCAATTTAGCTTTAAGTAATCTCTTCTTAATGAACCACATTTTAACATTTGTGTCTTTCACATTTATAGCATGTCAGGACTCAAAGAAGAAGCTTACGATCGGAGTTATATCTCCCTATGCTGCTCAAGTTGTTTCGATTCAAGAAAAACTTGCTCACAAGTATGAGAAACTTGATGGATTTTCAGTGACGGTTAAATCTATTGACGGGTTTCAGGGTGGAGAAGAAGATATCGTTATTTTGTCAACAGTAAGGTCCAATAGCCGTGGGTGTATTGGCTTCGTATCATGTCCTCAAAGGGCTAATGTTGCTTTGACAAGAGCACGGTATGTAATTTTCTCACTTTCTTAATAATTGATTGGTATAGGTACTTCATAGTATGATATCGCCTTCCATTTTCCTGTAGACACTGTCTTTGGATTCTGGGAAATGAAAGAACGCTGACTACTAGTGAGTCTATATGGAAAGATGTGGTGTGTGATGCAAGGAATCGGCATTGTTTGTTTGATGCTGATGCTGATGAACGCTTGAAGATGATAGTTATAGCTGCAATGAAAGAGTTAGAACAACTTGATGACTTGGTTAACGGGAATAGTGTACTTTTTAAACATGCGAAATGGAAGGTGTGTGATTATTCTTTTACCATATTATATCGTCATGTAGTATTCTACTTTGTTCTTCATGTTTGTTCAACTTTATACCAACAGGTTCTCATCAGCGACGAATTCAGAAGATCGTTTGGTAAGCTGACGGGTTCTCGTTTTAAGAAGCAGGTTTTAAACCTTTTACTGAAACTTTCTAGTGGTTGGCGGCCCAAGAACAGAAGCGTAGACTTGTGTTGTGAAAATTCATCACAAATCTTGAAACAGTTTAAGGTTGAAGGGATGTATGTGATTTGCAGTATTGATATCATCAAGGAAGTCAATTATACACAAGTTTTGAAGGTTTGGGATATATTAGCCTTGGAGGATATTCCGGAACTTACAAAACGACTTGAGAACATATATTCTGCATACACAGATGATTATATTAGTCGGTGCATTGAAATATGTTTAGTGGGGTATGTTCAATAGTTTCCTAGTGGATCTTAATTCTTAAAGTCGTGATTATATATGCTTAATTACATTTTCTTTATATTGTTCAGGAACTTGGATGCTCCCAGGACTTGGCCGGGATCCCAAGAGATCATTAGATTTTGTTATTTAAAGGACGGTGAAGCTGAAAGTCAGGAGAGTGTGAATTCTGGTGGTGCTATAACTTATGTTGAAAACTCAAAAGTGAGTGAAAGCTTATTGCTTATGAAGTTCTACTCATTGTCACATGGGGTCGTGAGCCATCTGCTTTCTGGTAAGGAAGTTGATTTACCCATGCAAGTCACTGATGAACAGATGGATATAATTTTGTCTCGAAAGAGTTCGTTTATAATTGGGCGATCAGGAACCGGGAAAACCACTATTCTGACGATGAAGTTGTTCCAACACGAGCACAATTTTCAAATTGCATCAGATGGGATTTTTGAAGCAGAAATCAGTCGGTTTAGAGATGAAGTTGTTGATGATCCTGGAAATAGCAAACCGAGTGTTCTTCGCCAGCTTTTTGTGACAGTCAGCCCAAGATTATGTTATGCTGTAAAACAACATGTTTCCCACCTCACAAGGTGCGCAAGTACTAATCCCTTTTCTCTCTTTTCCATCTATATATATGGTCTTGTTCTGACTTCAAGAAATAATATTTTTGACAGTAGTTCATCAGCAGAGTTCAATCTGGATGATACGGATGTTATTACATCAGAATTCGATAAAATTGCAGACACGTTTATTAACATCCCGGTGAAATATTACCCTCTCGTTATAACATTTCAAAAGCTTTTGATGATGTTGGATGGTACATTGGAAAGTTCGTTCTTCGAAAGATTTCGTAAGGCAAGTGAAGATTCTCATAGTACTTATATAAGTTCAAGATCTGTTGCAATGCAAACTTTCATAAGATCAAGGGAGGTTACGTTTGACAAATTTTGTTCACTTTACTGGCCCCACTTCAATACAAATCTAACAAAGAAGCTTGATAGCTCTAGAGTGTTCACCGAAATTATTTCTCATATAAAAGGAGGTCTGCTAGTAGGGGAATGCAGTGATGGAAAAGTGAGCTATGAGGATTACTGTTTACTGGCGGAAAACCGTTCTTCCACTTTAACTAACGAGAAAAGGGAGATTGTTTACAACCTCTTTCAAGCCTATGAAAAGATGAAAAGTGAACGTGGGGAATTCGATTTGGGAGATTTTGTAAATGACATTCATCGTAGGCTTAAAAATGGGAATTATAAAGGTGATCAAATGGATTTTGTTTACATTGATGAAGTGCAAGATCTTAGTATGAGACAGCTTTCTCTTTTCAAATATATATGCCAAAATGTTGATGAAGGCTTTATGTTTGCGGGTGATACTGCACAGACGATTGCGAAAGGGATTGATTTTAGGTTTCAAGATATACGGTCTCTTTTTTATAAAGAGTTTCTGAACACAAGTACATCTGAAATGCAAGAAAAAGGTCTCGTATCTGAGATAAAACAATTAAAACAGAACTTCAGAACACATGCTGGTGTACTTAATTTAGCTCAGAGTGTCATTGACATTATGTACCATTACTATATTCAGTCAATTGACAAGTTAGAGCCTGAAATTAGTCTTTTATCTGGTGAACCTCCTGTTTTACTCGAGTCTGGTAAGGACGAAAATGCAATTGTAACTATTTTTGGTGGCAGTGGAAGTGGTGAAGATATTGTAGGGTTTGGGGCAGAACAAGTGATATTGGTACGTGATGATCATACGAAAACTGAAGTTTGTGAATTTGTTGGAAAAAATGCACTTGTTCTCACTATTGTCGAGTGTAAAGGTCTTGAGTTTCAGGTAAGAGCCTTAAATCATTTATTTGTAACAAACTTTTTTCAAAAAATGATTAATGCTAAACTTTTTTTTTAGGATGTATTACTATACAACTTTTTTGGGACATCCCCTTTAAAAGAACAGTGGAGAGTTATATATGGATACATGAAGCAATATGATTGGCTCGAAGACAAGCTTCCTCAATCTTTTCCGGCATTTAATGAGGCAAGACATACTGTTTTATGTTCTGAACTGAAACAATTGTATGTGGCCATAACTCGAACGAGGCAAAGGCTATGGATATGTGAGAACAACGAGAAGCTCTCTAAACCAATGTTTGACTACTGGAAAAAGAGGGGACTTGTTCAGGTTAGGAAACTGGATGATTCAGTGGCTCAGGCTATGCGGGTTGCTAGCAGCGCTCAGGAGTGGCGGGAACGTGGGAAAAAGGTTTATTTTCAAAATATTATTGCTATAATTCCCCTGTAATTTGTTATATTGTTACATTATTTGACACAATTATTATATGGTTTTCAGTTTTTTTATGGGAACAATTTTGTGATGGCGTCAATGTGTTTTGAGAGAGCGGGAGACACAATGTGGGAAAAGCTGGCCAAAGCTTCTGGTCTGAGAGCATCTGCTTATCAAATGCGGGGAACTAATCATGAAGCTTTTCAAGGTTATGTTAGGGAAGCAGCAGGAATATTCGAGTCTATTGGGAAACTTGAGCTTGCAGCTTCATGTTATTGTGATTTGGAGGAGTATGAAAGAGCTGGTAAATTCTTTTTTATATATAGATCCTCATCTGCAGAATAATGGAATAATTTCTTGCACTAGTTTAGTTTATATCCTTTGAACTAGAGCTCACTATTTTGACCCAAAGATTCTACCATCAACTCCATGTCTACACCTCACGATTTTGCTTGTTATCTTAGTAAATATTTAGTCCATAGTATTAATTGAATTCAGTTCAGTTAGATCAGCTAGATAAGTGAGCTCCCTTTGTTAGAGGTTAGTTAGCTTGCATTGACTTTCTTTTAGCATATGTGCGTACTTTGTAAGATGTCAATTCATAGTGTTAGGATTAGGGAAGGATAATCAGTGGGGCAAAATACCAGACCATAGCAGCAGAAGCACAAAGATCAGAACATGGGTGCAAACTCAGAACATGTACAAGAACAATAGCTAAAGACTGGTATTTTATTAATCAAAATTATGAAGTGTTGTTTACAAGTTACAGATACTACTCTTTATAAGAGTGAATAACCGACTTGCATATTCTTACTTCTTAAGATACTAGACCAAACTAAAATTACCAAATTACCCTTATAATGCAAGCTAAGCTATGTAACACCAAAGTTAAATTACCCTTAGGAGTTGAAGTCAAAAACATCTAACACATAGTTTATCCATAATCATTGTCAGATAAAAAGCTTTCTCTTTTATTCTTTTCCATTTAGGTTTACCTCAGTAATATGATAGTCGTCCGAATTTCATTTTGAATGCTTACAAACTTCAATCATTTTTATTCATATGTTTGTTTTAGATCAGTATTGTAATTATACTGTTTTTGCAGGAAAAATCTATGTGTCCACACGTGAAAAGATTGATGCAGCAGCAGAGTGTTTTATTCTAGCAGGGTGTCATAGTGAAGCCGCAGAAGCCTACGCAAAGGATGACAAGATTTCCAACTGTCTGTTGGTTTGCAAAGAAGGTAAACTTTTTGAAAAAGGGTTGCAGTATATAAACTACTGGAAAGAACATTCTTCTTTTCAGAGTAAAGAAATACAACAAATTCAGCAAGAATTCTTAGAAAGTTGTGCACTTGATTACCATGAAAATAAGGATCCTAAATCCATGATGAAATTTGTCAGAGCTTTTTGTTCTATGGAATCTAAACGTGTATTCTTGAGGTCGTTAGGCTACTTTGATGACCTTTTGTTGTTGGAAGAAGAATCGGGTCATTTTTTTGAGGCTGCAGAGTTGGCGAGGTCATGGGGTGATCTTCTGAAAGAGGCAAATCTTTTGGAGAAGGTTGGATGTTTTAAGGAGGCAGCAATTTTGTTACTTTGGTATGTGTGTTTTAGAGCGTCTTGGGGAAATGGAAACAGAGGCTGGCCGTTGAGGCAGTTTGATCAGATGGAGGAAATCTGTAATAAAGTGAAGTCGCTTGCAATAATGGATTCTGTAATTTTCCATGATTTTGTTTGTAGTGAGCTTAAAGTAATATATGATCAGCATAGCAGCTTGCCTGAGCTAAAGAAAGATTTGCTTACCTCCCGGAAAAATGGTAGTTTTAGGGGAGAAATCTTGTCGCTTAGGAAAATATTGGATTTTCATTTTCATCTACATTTCACAAAGTATGAGTGGGAAGACGAATTGCCGATTGATATAAATGAGCACTGTGAAAAGATCTTTGAGAACCAAGTTTCTGTTCGAACTTTGGTTTTTTATTGGAATTTGTGGAAGGAGAATGTTGTTGATATCTTGGAGAGTCTTGGAAGTTTCCAAAACGAAGAACCAAATAAGCTCCATTATCATCTTGATTTCAGTTTAATCCATTTTGGGGTGGGGGAATGTTCTGTAAACGGTAACATAGTTTACTTGTTAGTTGACAAGGATGCTGAATGGAGAAGAACCTTTGTTAAAAAGGGTCTTCATAAAGACGGGAAACGTGTAACTATTGACGCCAAAGAGTTGGTGTTTGCTATTCGGTCTTATTGGCAGTCAGAGTTACTTTCTGTGGGTATAAAGGTACTTGAAACCCTTGAAGGCCTCCATAAGTCAAAGTCAAATGGAGGTATGCTATTTGGTCTTACTGCCAGTCAGAGTTACTTTCACCAAAGCACGTCTCTTCTTCACATTTACGAGGTTTCCAAGTTTCTCTTAGATTGCCAGTATCTTAATGTCTCAAATCCTAATATGAGGAAGCTGAAAAGATTCCTTGAGATTTCTCTAACATATTTTGATCTTGTGTTTCCATTGGACTGGCGGAATTTAGTATCTCAGAACTTGGTTTCCCTAAGGGAGACTGATCTTTCGGTGAGCCTACTTGAGGAGATTATTCTTCAACTTGGTGACATCAACTTGCTGGCAGTCGGCAGGATGATTATGATATGTTTAGGTTCAAGAGTATCCGTAGCACTTTACGAGCATCTCATAAAGAAGCTAAAAATGAACCCTAAATGGAAATCATTTGTTGAGAAATTTAGGGATGGTGGCTTCAAAGATGTTTATGTTGCTCCAGCACTTCAAATTGCTTTAGAAGATAACTTTACACCCATGGCACAGTTATCTGTTAACAGCCGTTTATGTTCCATATCACCTCACAGTTACGTGTATCTATTGGACCGTCTTCTTTTAATGCACTCTTTCTCTTCTGGATATTCCTACACAACGAGGTCTTCTCTTGTCGAATCCTTTACACATATTCACTCTGATTCAACTTTATCTATTGGACCGTCTTCTCTAAATCCAAGCTTTTTCGTTCGATTAATCCGTGATATTCTCTGCACTAGTGAGATTGGTATATTATGGATTAAAAAATCAAATATTGATGGCTTTTATTATCCACTTTTAGTATTAAAGTTGGTTATGATACTGTCCTTAATATGTCTGAAAGTACCAAATCATTCTCCAGTGCTACTCCAGCATCTGTCAGGTTACAACAGTATCACTGATTTTCTTCCAAAGAAGTTTGTGTGTGATCTTCTAAGGAAAAAGAAAAATGAAAAACTGAACTTGGATCCAGAAGTGGTTGCAGAAGCGTTTATAAGCATTGATGATCCTCTCCTGATTCTTAGTTCGGAAAATGTGAGTCCTGAAATCGATGCTCCTTGTGCTATATTTGTTGACCTTAGTAAATCGAAAGAAGAGATAGAGAGTGTATTGTTTCCTAGGATTAATACACTTAATGTCCACGCGTCATTAAGTAAGGCTGGGACAATTCCTGAGGTATCGTCATTAAGTAAGCATTGATAAAATACAAGGTATACCAAAGGCCTCTTGGTCTAGCGGTATGTGAGTGACCCATCAACCTAAAGGTTCTTTTCAGAACAAAATAAATTGCGAGAACAACGAGAACCAATCTTAACCGTAGGATGAGTTGATCAATGGTTAAAATTTCATGTGGCATTACCTTTTTGTACGAGTCAAAATTGGTCGAGTCTGGTTGACCAGAACACCTTCTGCCGAGAAATTGTTTATATTTTTAAATGTAATTAGTTTGTCGAGTATATTACAAAGATGACGTTAGTTTAAGTAATCAAAGGTTTTGAACTAAATGGAATAGAAGTTATTATGCGTATGGAAGTAGTGTGTCGGCGAGTTTTGGCATGTTTTTCGAGTTCACTCATTTGACATGTTAGAGATAATGAATAGACCCATTCATTAAGGAGTAGGTTGAAACGCTTTTCTGTCAAGAATAAAAATTTTGGCTGATACCTCATATATTAAAGCATTCTTGATTGCATTTATGTATGCACCTTGGAATGTTCTTAGCAAAATGGTCACTATATTTCTCTCTAAAAGTTTGTTTCTGGCTTCCGAAATCTGCATTTTGACCATATCGTTATGTCTTTCTAAATTTCAGTTTGGGCGGACGAGGATACTTGGTTTGAACGACAGCAACAAGAAGAAGAGATGCAACGCATTTAGAAAGAAAACCAAGCATCAATGCATGCTGCAGAGGAATTGCATAGAAAAAACTGGCAGATGAATGAGAAGGCGAGAAGGATGAACCCAACTCCAAAGATGATCTCGTGGCTATGGCTGAGGCCGAGTCATTGAACCAGAACAATAACTGATGAATGTCCGTTAAACCTGGAAAGAATGAGACAAGCACAAGGAAGTGGATATGATTTCAAGTGTTTTCGGATGATAGTTCAAATTTTTTACTTTTTCTAGTTAAACATTTACATTCGTTGGTAATTGTATTGACTATTGCGTATTTTGGTTTGTAATTAGCAGTTTTGGATTTCAACTTGCAATTTCTTATGGTATTTTGTATTTGTAGCATCTATGGATCGATCACAAAAATCTTGTTGGTTTTAATCTTGTGTGTGGGTATGAAGCTGAAGAATGAAGGTTGTTGTTTGATTGAGTTATGTTTTTTAGTGGAGTGGATGAATGAGATATGAGAATGGTGAATGTGTTAATTTTAGAGAGAGAAGCAGAAATTTAGAGAGAGAATCGGGAAAAAGAGATAAAGAGAGAATGGTGGTAGTGATGATATAACTGTTTGATTAAATACACAGTTCGTCCCTAACGTTGTACTAGCAAAATAATTAACCAAAACAATAAAATGACCATTTTGCCCTCATGTGCAAGGCACTTGGGGGGAAATAAACAGAAGTTGACTGAGCTTCAATTCGCTCCAACAGACAGGCATGGTTCTGTAGTCAAAGCAACTTCGTCACTTTCGTGTACCCATCGGCATTACGGGTCAAAGGACGCAATTGGCCTCAAAAACTTGAAAAAAGGATACACGTCAGGTGATACTTTTACATTTCTATAATCAGTATTAATACGACATTAACCTGGACATCCCGCACACGTCACATGATTCTTTTACATTTCGAAACCATAAGGACGACATATGCAATTTTTTTGTGTATTTGTATTGTTATAGCATTATTAGCATGTCTTTATAAATGATCGACGACGAAAAAAATAAATTATTTAAACACTTAGGTTCTTGTGGGAATTACCGAAAATTCCCATACCGGAATCGTACTGAAGAACTTTGGACGGTTCTTGGTTCCACTTTTTCCATATTTTTGGTTCTCGGTTCCAGTACCATGGACACCCGTGCCGAGTTGTACAAGTTTGCAAAACCGAGAGGACGTATTTATGCAATTTACTCTAAAAATAGAGGTGTAAAAGGGTAAATTAAACGAGTAGAAAAAGAAAAAGGTAGGAGGGGTAAAAACCGAGAAACCCATTATAAATAGAATAGAGTCGGGCGGAAACGAAAACATCTATCAATCTGTTGAAGATGTTAAGGAGGGCGGAGGCTCCTCGGCATTGGGGTATCGACCCGGAGACTGGTGGGTTGAAGAAATTGGATGAGGAGAAGCTAGCGAAGGCTATGTGGGAAAGAATTTGTAAGATGAAAGGGTTGGCGGAGGGCACACCTTACAAACTCAGACCCTGGAAGGATTTATTGTCTAATAAGATGACCTGGACGGAAAAGAGTTGCGATGCTTTATGGAGAAAGATTTATTATAGCAAAGAAAAACAACCAGATGACGACGTTGACAAGAGTTTTATGTTGCAGTTGGAGAAGGAATCACATCAAGAGGATTTGAGTGAGTTTGAGAGAGAAAGGGCTCGTAAGATGCTGATCAAGTTGAAGAAGAATCCAGATGAGGAGGAACCTTTTGTTTTTACCCCTTTGATGGCAAGGATGGATAGTCGTTGCAGGTCGTTGAAGAGAAAAGCAGATGCAGGTGATGAAGAAGCAGCCAAAAGACTAGCAAAACTAGCTACATCACCTACTTTGTTTTGATTACTTTGTTCAACTACTACGTACTACTACTACTTGTTTTTATTTTCCAGCTACTACTACTACTACTGCTTGCTTGTTTGTTTGTTTTTAATCGACATTTAAATATGCACATGCTTATGCTTTTGTTTGTTTGTCTTCCTGTTTTTTCATTCTCGCCCATTGCTATACATAATATTACTAGATAGATAGACAAGGATCACACTCTGTCTTAATGGCTAGCTAGCTAGGTGTATTTTTCTTATGCACATACGTTAGGACGCCTCCTTTTACATCACTTGCATATATGCTTTTCATCTTAACTCCCACTGCTCTCATTTTTAAAGGCTTTGATTATGTTCCCTTCTATCCCGCTTTAATTAAAAGTTTGAATAGGAAGTGATACCTCAATTCCCTTCCTTTCAGAATTCCCCTTTGCCCTCCATCTGACATTCCTTCCGGCCACTAGTCGAATTACTAGACGCTTAACATTTGATTATTCTCAAAAGCATTCCATGGCCCCGTACGTGTCATATTAATCTTTTTGCTTCTTTCATCTTCTATGGGACATTCATTCATTCCATTTCTTGAAACAGCCACACTATATAAAATGGTTTAGACAAAGCTAAAGGGGTTGGTTATATTGCCACATCGACTGCCCATTTCCAGGTAAAACAAGCCCTCACTTTCTTGTTTTCATTGGGTTTGACTTTTCTTACATTTACCAAACTAGGCTCATTTTACCCTTCACTTGTTGTCACTTACAATTTTGTCTTCTTCTTCGCACTCTGAACCCGTCTTTATAATCCAGCTCCTTTTTTGCAACACCTTGTTTACATGCATTGGTATGACAGCTGTTGAGTATAAGATTATTCTTACCATTTTGGAATTCTATGATCTTTTTTAGTGTTGCTGTTGGTGCATGCTGTTTGTTACCCTTTTAACAACTCGTACAGCTTGCGCATACTTCTTCTAAGCATCTCCTTGGTTTTATCATTTTCAAACTATATAAATCGATCAGCTTGAAATATCCACATATCCTTTATCCTTGATTGAAAGGCTTTTGTATCAGGTATTAACTTGTTATCTCGTGACAATCCGCATGTCATTGTGTTCAGCTAATCACTTTAAAGATCAATCAGAGATGCTTAACAGACATCTTATTTTCGAAAACATTTCAACTTTCTAAGCATATATTTGTATGTGTGCCATAATGCAATGTAGATAATCTTCCTTACAGAAATTTCATGACTTTTCTAGCTGATGATTTAAAGCTCGAGTTCGACTTGATTAGTAGTATTAAAATTGAACCAAGCTTTTATTGCTCTGTTGTAAACCTGGGAATCTCACATCCACACTTGGACCCATGTGAACTAGTACTCGGACATGACTTAAGACAGATAGAGGGAGATTGAAACTTAATTCTTCGCATTAAATTCCAATCATTAAAGATACAGAACTGCAATACCAGCACACCCTAACTTCTAGATAGAGATGTATGTGTCACCAACTTACTACTGTCGCTAAACGGAATGTTGCGAAATTGTATACCGATTCCTCATGGTTGCAACCACATTCTTTATGACTGGGCGATCGACAGGATGTGGGCTGATTCATCGAAACGACACAGCTAGTGTCTGCAGCATTTCGTGCATCGGGGGTCCCTCTTTGTTTAAGATCAGAGATTCAGAGCTGTCCTCCGGGTCCCTCTTGTTATGCAAGTGGTCTCCTACTCATTGGACCAAGTGTGAATCATCTGTTATACATAGTCGAGTCTAGTGGATGCCTTCCGGTCATTAACTTCTAAAGCAACACCCCAGAGCTCTATATGTCACTTTTTTCAGTACTCTGTTGTGCAGAAGCATGTTCTGCATTAAATATAAAGCATAAAAACAAACATCAATACTAGGAATTAGCTGTAACATTTAAAAATTATTCATAAAAAAGGAAAAGCCACATATACGTAATAACGTGCTAGCTGAGGTCTCTGGATCCGCTTTGAAAAACCATTTTGGCTCACGATTGAAAGTGTAGCGAACCCAAATTCAGCATGTTTCATGGTCAAGTTTTTTGGTAAAATGTCATTTCCCATGTTTGCTAGTGTAACGAAGTGTTGGGAATTTGTCTGGTGAAGTCATTTTATGACACATTGAGCAAGACCAGATTCTGAAGGTTTGTGAGGTCGTAAAGTTGACCGTTGAGCTTATCATGAGAAAGGTTAAAGGGTTGTTAATTTAGTTTACCCAACGAACTCGGGTGGGATTTGACCATCGAATCGGTTACAGTAGATCAACACCACCCGAGATCGGTTAGGAATTATACCATTGAGTCGGTTGTTACTGCTCATGTCAAGAAAAATCAAATTCTTTAGATTTCCAATCAGTGGCAGAATATACTTAGTAAGATTATTGCCATCGATTCTGACTGAAGACATACTTGTGCAGCTTCCAATATCGGGTGGGAGAGACCGGATAAGTTTTTAGAAAGTATTAACAGTTTTTTAAAACGTATGCATCTTTAATCTCTACGTTTTCATCAAATTCTCCTTTTCAAACCATCATCTCTGAGTTCTGCACAATTTCTTAGCCCAAATAAACATCTGAAATGTATCTTTTCCGTAATGGAGTTGATGTTGAACACATACATTTTTCATCCTCATGAATGATCCTACTACATTCACACTTTTTGTCATTTGAGTTTTAAACTTCTGATATTCATTAAACCTTTAGGTTTGGAATCTTATTTTGAGCGCTCTTCTTTATATTCATGACAGCATTGAGTTTGGTCTCGACTTCAAATGTTATCCAACATATACCAATTACTCTCTCTGTAATTTGCGTCAATTATATCTTCACTTATTTAATGATATCCTTCACTAGGTAAGAGTTATTTTGTGCTTCTTTCTTGTAATAAGTTATCAAGATTCAAGAATGGCTTGTACAGAATGAATTTTTGTTTGCATTAGGCTTATTTTTGATATTTTTTTAGTATGAACCACCAGGTTGGACTAAATTTGACTATTACACGTTGTACATACGGATTTCCTACATGTTGACTATAATTTGGCCGAAGTAATATTTCTTAAGTAATGTGGTTTTTAAATCCATTCCTGATTTGTTTTTAAAGTCGCTTGCAAAAATGGATTCTGTAATTTTCTATGATTTTGTTTGTAGTGAGCTTCAAGTAATATCCGATCAGCATAACAGCATGCCTGAGCTAAAGAAAGATTTACTTACCTCCCGGAAAAATTGTAGTTTTAGGGGAGAAATCTTGTCGCTTAGGAAAATATTGGATTTTCATTTTCATCTACATTTCACAAAGTATGAGTGGGAAGACGAATTGCCAATTGATATAAATGAGCACTGTGAAAAGATTTTTGAGAACCAAGTTTCTGTTCGAACTTTGGTTTTTTATTGGAATTTGTGGAAGGAGAATGTTGTTGATATCTTGGAGAGTCTTGGAAGTTTCCACAACGAAGAACCAAATAAGCTCCATCGTCATCTTGATTTCAGTTTAATCCATTTTGGGGTGAGGGAATGTTCTGTAAACGGTAACATAGTTTACTTGTTAGTTGACAAGGATGCTGAACGGAGAAGAACCTTTGGTAAAAAGGGTCTTCATAAAGACGGGAAACGTGTAACTATTGACGCCAAGGAGTTGGTGTTTGCTATTCAGTCTTATTGGCAGTCGGAGTTACTTTCTGTGGGTATAAAGGTACTTGAAACCCTTGAAGGCCTCCATAAGTCAAAGTCAAATGGAGGTATGCTATTTGGTCTTACTGCCAGTCAGAGTTACTTTCACCAAAGCACGTCTCTTCTTCACATTTACGAGGTTTCCAAGTTTCTCTTAGATTGCCAGTATCTTAATGTCTCAAATCCTAATATGAGGAAGCTGAAAAGATTCCTTGAGATTTCTCTAACGTATTTTGATCTTGTGTTTCCATTGGACTAGCGGAATGTAGTATCTCAGAACTTGGTTTCCCTAAGGGAGACTGATCTTTCGGTGAGCCTACTTGAGGATATTATTCTTCAACTTGGTGACATCAACTTGCTGGCAGTCGGCAGGATGATTATGATATGTTTAGGTTCAAGAGTATTGGTAGCACTTTACGAGCATCTCATAAAGAAGCTAAAAATGAACCCTAAATGGAAATCATTTGTTGAGAAATTAAGGGATGGTGGCTTCAAAGATGTTTATGTTGCTCCAGCACTTCAAATTGCTTTAGAATGTAACTTTAGACCCATGACACAGTTATCTGTTAACAGCTATTTATGTTCCATATCACCTCACAGTTACGTGTATCTATTGGACCGTCTTCTTTTAATGCACTCTTTCTCTTCTGGATATTCCTACACAACAAGGTCTTCTCTTGTCGAATCATTTACACATATTCACTCTTATTCAACTTTATCTATTGGACCGTCTTCTCTAAATCCAAGCTTTTTCGTTCAATTAATCCGTGATATTCTCTGCACTAGTGAGATTGGTATATTATGGATTAAAAAATCAAATATTGATGGCTTTTATTATCCACTTTTAGTATTAAAGTTGGTTATGATACTGTCCTTAATATGTCTGAATGTACCAAATCATTCTCCGGTGCTACTCGAGTTTTTGTCAGGTTACGACTATATCACTTTTTTTCTTCCAAAGAAGTTTGTGTGTGATCTTCTAAGGAAAAGGAAAAATGTAAAACTGAACTTGGATCCAGAAGTGGTTGCAGAAGCGTTTATGAGCATTGATGATCCTCTCCTGATTCTTAGTTCGGAAAATGTAAGTCCTGAAATCGATGCTCCTTGTGCTATATTTGTTGACCTTAGAAAATCAAAAGAAGAGATAGAGAGTGTATTGTTTCCAAGGATTATGATATGCGCCAAAATGTGAAGATTCAAAGAGGACACGTGTCAGCTTATTACTAGTCTTGATTAACTAACTTTGGCGCCAAAAGTTAGTTAAACAAATTATCTGTCTTAGCATAAATAGAAGATTGTTAATCATTTCCATTATCTTCCAAATTGTAATCAAAAACACTTCTCTCTAAATCATTTTACTGTAACAAACATTTGGTTAATCCAACTACCATTTCCAATTCTTGTTCATTTGGATTTCTAGTTGATTGATCTCCATTGATAATCATTTTATCATTTCTTAGTTGAAATCTAATTTGAGTCTATCAATTGGTATTCAGAGCACTTTTCTGGTATCACATTTTCTTCAAGATTGTTACACTGACAATCTTGATTGTTGGTTATCTTCTCCGGTCAACATTCCGGTCAAAACAGAGATTTTCCGACACCGGAATTAGTCACCACTAATTCCCCTGTTCTATTACAATAGATTAGTGCCAAACACTTGTACCACCACAAGACTAGCCCATTAGTGGTTAAATTCTCTAGTCTTGAACAAGCTGGTGAGAAGCATTTAGTTTGGGTAATCAAGAACAGGATTGGTAGTCATATTCCATGTGTTGATGTGCAATATTGATACCAATACAATGGTGAATACAAGATCTGAAGCACAGAGTACTACCACTCTTGAATCATTGCAAGAAACTGCACATCTGCCAAAATTTCTGTTTTAAAAAATTGCCTTTGAGTCCTCTTCAAACATCCATGTATAATACCTTTTTTGTTTGATTGAATCGTATGTGTCACGATGTTGGAGGTGTGGATAATAGTCATAATACGCTGTTGGTTGTGTGATGGTATGGATATATATTGACAGGATATTATGAAACAGTGACGATTGTTTGTATGCTAATCAATGGTCGAAATGTATTAATAGTAGTCGGTATCTATTTAATCAAAACTTAGAACTAGTGATTGTAGAGCTTTACCCTTAGAAAGGGAGCTCTTCCAGAAATTCTCGATGGCCAAGGGAGACCCAAGGCCAAGGAGGGGGTTTGGAAATAGTTTTCAACCAGCAATTGACGCGCCTCGGTTATTACCTCATTAGCTGCGTCATTGCCCCAAGCGCAAAGATACCATTACAATCACCCAGAACCCTCAATATATACATCTCCCTCCCTCTACCACTTTAGTTAACCCACCGATGTGGGACTATAAACCTCATATGTATGCACTTTTGAAAGTTGAATCCCTTTTAACAAGGTTTCTCTGGCATATAACTTCCCAAATATAATTTTCTGACTAACCGAAATGTGAAGTTACAAAACATGACGGTACATAGACTAAATTGAAATTTGCAAAGTACTGTATACAGTATCTTATGTAACAAAAATGATTGGGAATGTTTGTGTTTAGCTCTGAAGAAATGCATACAGGAGCCTTTCGAAATTGTATAACCAATACGACTAGCTTACCCTCTTTCATGTAAAGAAGAAAGCCCTTGTGTAAGTAAAGTACAGCGTTTACGAAATAAGGTAGAAAGGTAAAAATGATCATAGTAGTGTTTATTGGCTCTTTAAGACAGAACCACCCCTTCATTTGTTACTGTGGGAATTTGGTGCATTTCTATTAAACCCGTCAACATTCACTGAGATCACGAACTATTAACAACTTACAGTCATGATTTTACTCGATTCCAACATTATTGGAGTTGATATTTACAAAAGTACACCGCACAAAGGGAAGAAAAAAACGACATTCATTATGAGAGGATTGGTACGATTGCACTTTCAAAATCTTATCCTACAAATCTTTCATTATACATCACTCTCCCATACTTATGTCTTGTTGCCTTGTTGGTCACATGCAGTTTGAAGCAATTGCTTCAGTTGTAGGGCTGAACTATGTTTTGTTTTATTTAGGTCCCATTCACTGCCCCAACTCATAAGTTTTTTCATATACTTGTTTGCATAAACTTTGGCTACTACAATATATACATCATCAACACATTAAATGGGAAAGAATATCTTTTAGGTTTAATTTACTAGAGTTTGCAATAGTAATGGTGAACAATAGTCTATCGTGGTCACGGTGGGGAAGCAAAGTTGATATCGTGTATACGTGTAATGAGTAGTCTAATTAGAGCGAATTGACAACTTGTATGATGTATACATGTCGGTATGCAATCATAAAGACTAAGGGCTCGTTTGGTAGCAGAATTTTTTCACGATTAAAAGAATTGAAATTCGATTCCATTTTATAACGTGTTTGATTGACAAAATGAAAGAAATTCCTTCATGTGTATGGTTGAAAAATATAATGAAATGAAAATCTTTCAAAATTCAATATAGGTATATATGTGAAATTCAACATTACGTAGCAAAATGTAAAGAATGTATAAAATTCCATGGAATTCATTATTTTTATCATTAAAAATATCATTTATATTATTATTAAATTATTTTATTTATTAAAAATTATATATAAATAAATTATTAAATATCTTATAATATTAATTTTTACTATACTTTAATTGTTTTAGCAAGTTAAATTATATTTAATAGATATTTATTTATTGAATTAAAGTTAAATATAATATATTTTAAAATTTATTTACATGACATATTTATATTATTATTCTACTAGTTATAATACCCGTGCACGCACGGGGTTTTTTCAGAAAATTTTATATAGTATTATCGTTTAAAAACAGAAAATCTTGTGTATATTTTAAAAAGTTGAATCGAGTTATTTCATAAACCAAAGATTCCTCACATACCAAGGGACTCATCCCCACCATCCATCTTCCCTCCCTCTTTATTTGATCTAATGGTTGAGATTAAAAGCATTTTAATATTTCACCCATTTTTTATAATTTAAATATATCTTAAACCGTTAATCGTTAAGCGAAAATAATTACACCATCGCGACGAGCATTTAATTACCTTTCTATAGACAGGCAATTTGATATACTTTCGAAAAAAAAAAAAAAAATCGTTTTTTTCACGTTTTTTTTCCTGGCCGAAAAAAATATCACATGTGATATTACATATCACATGTGATATGTAATATCACATGTGATATATCACATGTGATATTACATATCACATGTGATATTAGTGTAATATCACATGTGATGTGTAATATCACATGTGATATTAATTTAATATCACATGTGATATGTAATATCACATGTGATATATCACATGTGATATTACATATCACATGTGATATTAGTGTAATATCACATGTGATGTGTAATATCACATGTGATATTAGTGTAATATCACATGTGATATGTAATATCACATGTGATATATCACATGTGATACTACATATCACATGTGATATGTAATATCACATGTGATATTTTTTTCGGCCAGGGAAAAAAACGTGAAAAAAACAAAAAAAAAAAATTGTCGAAAGTATATCAAATTGCCTGTCTATAGAAAGATAATTAAATGCTCGTCGTAACGGTATATTTTTTTTCGTTTAATGATTAACGGTTTGAAAGATATTAATATTTGAAAAAAAAAGATGAAAGTGGGTTTTTTAAATTGTTGGGATTAATCTCATCCATTAGATCAAATAAAGATGGAGGGAAGATGGATGGTGGAGATTAGTCCCTTTGTATGTAAATAAAGTTTTGTCCTCAAATGATCTTAACTCTAAAAAGTTAGAGCCTCAACATGTGCGAAAATAAGAAAAATAGTTAGCATAAATTGTAAATATAACCGTGGCATCGACCTTGTATTGGATTTTTAAGCGTGTCTCCTTATATTGTTATTGGGTCAAAGGTTCTTTGATCACATGGATTTACACATAAATCAAATTTATTTTAAAATTTTTGTTTACTATATGGACATATAAGAATTTACCCATGAAAATTGTGATATCAGTACAACTAATAAGTATGCATGAGTTTTCATTATGTATTAATATCAATTAATATTTTGTAAAAATTTTATTGGGTGAAAGATTTAACTTTGTTTAGCTGACATAGATGTTAATGTTGAGGTCGATGTTGTTGTTTAACTTTAACTATTGCTATTATGTTGTACAAAATGTGCAAGTTTAGTAACACATACTGAGCGTTGATAAAGTTAAAATATACTCCGTAAAGTTTTTTAAAAATGTTTCTCGGATATCCGTATATAACTTTAAATAATAATTACATGAGTTGTTATAAGTATAATCGCGTACATTTATTTTCATATCACAGTAACTCTTACTTACCATTTGATATTTATATTACCGTTAATAATAATTTTACTGTATTTAATATTCAAACCTGTGTACGTATATATTAAACCTTGAATAGGATAACATGAGGTCTTATTTATGTTTAACGCATATAGTAAAAAGATATTTCAATAGATGAAAGTTTAAAACTAATATTTATTTTAAAAGTATTTAACGTATATTAAAACTAATTCGTACATTTATAAAATTTTATAAGTATAATGGATGGAAATCTCAGATAATAGTTTTATTATAATATATTATATTTAATAAATAATATTCATTTTATCAATTTAACTACAAACAAATTTTTAAATATTTTAATATATCGGTTATTTTTCAAACTTCATTCTATTTTCTAATTAACCAACCAAACACACATAAATCTTTTTAAATTCTAATTCCTTTAGATTTCAAATCCTACATATTTTAATTCCTTAATAATTCAATTCCTTCAAATTTCAATTCCTATATTAAATTTTAATTACACCAAAAATATTCCACGAACAAAATGGGCTCTAAGTTTAATGTGAGACTCGTAATAAAAGTTTGGGAATGAACCATTGGTCTCAAAATTGCTCTGAAATGAAAAGGAAGTTAAGTTGTCAATGCCATACTTAAGGGTTTACAATCTTTCTATTGAGTTTTTGTTTTTTATAATCTACGTATTTATTTATTTATTTATTATTATTTTTTTTTTTTTACATATTTTGACATGTTGACTCGAGTCCAAAAGAAATAGGAGGTGATTTGCACACTCTCATAATTGATTGGAACACTCAAATTTTGAGTGTTTTGACATTTATATCCTTACATGGTGAAAATGACTAAAAATAATGTGAGGGTATAAATGTCAAGACACTCTAAATTTGAGTATGTCAATCAATTATTGGAGCGTGCAAATCACCTCCCGAAAGAAATACATTACTCCATATTGATTTTTGTCTTATTAACCATTGCCATAATGGCCCATTACGAAGGTTTGGTTTTGTTCCTTGAGGGGCACCACCATCCTCTTTTAAACTCTCTTTTGAAAGACATACTCATTTATTCCAAATTTCCAATTGTAATTTTCTAACTTTAAAACTACTGGTACTATACTAAGGGTGCGTTTGGTTCGTAAGTTGGATTGGAATTGGATTCGGATTTTGGAAAGGTTTGAAAGATGTGAGAAATGAAAAAAATGGGGCCCGCAGGTTTCAAGTGAAACCACCCAACTAAGGTAGGAATGAAATCTATCATTTCCTCATTCCCTCATTCCCAAATTGTGGGCCCCGCCTAGAAACCAAACATATGTTTTAATCTTTCTTTCATTCCATTCCCTCCAAAAGCATGAACCAAACGCACCCTAAGAAGATGATGGCACAATATACTAGCCTCCAAGTATTATTTAGCTAAGAGTTTCCATTAAGCATAACTCTAAAGGCTATGGTTTCGTTTACATAATCATAACAAAAATATATGATGAACTTTAGTCACTGGATTTCTGTCTATTGTATCATGTTTAATGTTGATTAGTCAACCATCTTTATTGTAGTTACTACATTAAGGTATGATGTCCCATCTTTTAAGGAACACATTGAAATTTCAGCAGATATAACTTTTGACCATATAACCAAGATTCATGTTACATGTATTTGTTGGTCAAAATCTTTAAAGATGAGAGGAGCCTCATGTTCTTCCATAACTTTAAAGATTGGAACCAATTTAATAATGTCAAACACCCATGGTTTAAACGCAATTTACTTTTCAAATATATTATATCAATCAAACTCATTACTGGGAAAGGATCTGGTAAGAAGAAAAACTAAAATGAGAAGAATAAGAATGATTTCCAGCCACACATTTCAAGTAGGAGGGGGAATTTTAAGGGGAGATGCATCCATTTTTATAGATGCATGTTGTGATTTTTTCTCATCATTCTTATTTTAATTTTTCTTCTTATTTGATCTTAACTAATTACTTAAAATGTCAATTTACAACTAATGTAAATAGGCTTGAGTCCTTCTCTTACGTGCAAACAACTTTAAGTGGCCACCTTCCTGTAAACTAAGTAGTCATGTAGATTAGTCGGCTAAAAGGTCCGAAACTATAGAGGCTTGAGTCCATCTTGGCAGTTGATAAGTGACTTGTGATTTGTTGTGAACTAATGGTCCTCTATATCATCTAGGCTTGAGTCCACCATGTAGGATTTGGTCCTCTATATCATGTAAATTGTGACTAAGTAGTCATGTAGGGTTGAGTCCACAATGGCAGTTGATGTGTTATGACTCATATCAATTGTGCCAATGGTCCTCTATAGTTCAAGTAATTTAATAGGTTTATTTGGACCATCTAACTTCTATCTGCCTCTATTTATTCTCTTTTTCATTTTGCACCATCCCAAGTTCCATATTTACTATTTCCACCAAGTCTATGACCATGTTGTTCTTCAAGTGCTTGAAGCTTAAATGAATGTTTATCAAATTATGTAGTATTGGACATAAAAATCATACTTTAAATTTCCTTCAAGTGGTGAGTACATATTGACATTTGTCTAACAAATTAAGAATCCAGAAACCAAAGTCTCGGTCGTTTTGTGTATTCCAATCGTATGTTAACAATTTTTAAGTCGACTCTATGGAAAACTCGCGGTTATTCTGACAACAATTCTATGAAGATGACTTGTCAAAGCAGAAAAACGTCAAAAAGATGTTGTATACTCGGGTTTCATCGAAACATTCTATTTAAGAAATAGACGAAACAATCAATATATTTTAAGAGATCGTGACCTTCTTCAAACTACAAAATAATGATATCGTTGTGGATTGAGTACAATAAAAGTTAGAATGATAGATGAAAACGAATAAAAGATGAAATAGTAGTGGATGATGCTGAATGTCAATTAAATTTGAGCCAACTAAAATGAACCAAATGTGGCATTTACATTTATGGTCAATTTCGTACTCACCAAATTATAAGATCATCATTATACCATTGATTAATATTGCATTCAATTTTGTGACAACCAAACGTTACGCCAAGGACTTCGATCTTTTGCCCAATTTTTTTATTCTAAGTTCGATCAAAATCAAATTTTAGTTTGAAAATTTCATATTTGACATAGTTATTAATTAGAATGTTTCGCTCAAAAAATAAAGTCGAGGTATGACCGTATATATGTCCACATCCCATTAGACAATATATATGCCTCAAGCATGATTGTGAATTTGAGTCCATTAAGGTTTCAAGTGACGTGTACATTCCCTTTCTACTTATTCGTTAAGAGTTGTTGCTCAAAGGATTTACAACCGAAAAAAGGAACACACATCTTCAATTATCACTAATGCAAAATACCTATAGCGTATATTTGGCAAAAGTAATTGTCGTTGGAAGTGGAGATGGTGCTGGAGCTGGTGCTGGAGATAGAGATTATAAAAAGAGATTATTTTTTTAAGCTACATGAAGTAATCATTGATTTTCAGAGATTATGGAAGATTATTTTTTTTATAATCTCTTATAAGTTATGTCTGCCAAATGAAGATTAGTTTTTAATTAGCTTATTTTTTAAAAAAATAAGCATAATCTCTCAATAATTTCATATGCCAAAGATGCCCATAATAAACTTATCTTATCCTTAAAACCATATTCCGATCCCTCTCTTCACCTAATGCACTTAATTATTTAGATCACGAATCATAAAACATACTTAACATGATAAGTAAAGAATATTTCATTTTCAAGTGTTAAACAAGGTTATCTATTATCATATAGCACCACAAATTAAGATTATACTAATCAAGGGTTCTTTATGTCCCCCATTTTTTATAACATTGGACAAAGACTATAAAGGGACATATCACCCAACCAACCATTCTTGAATGTACCATTTCCTTAAATGAGCTTATAGTTGCTCTTTTATCTAAATAATCAAACAATAACATCTTTTTTTGCATGTGCATGTTCACGTGTATGTCCAAAATGGATACCATGAGTAGATATTTCAAGAAAAAAGTGAAAAAAGAATGCTAACTCAAAGAGTTCAAAGGGAAAAAATGTGAAAGTTTACCAACAGAAATGCAAGTCTCGATTTGATCACTAAGTTGTTATGTGCTTTCAAAGTACTAGGTATGAAGTATGACAATTCTCCTACTAGTTGTTACACATAAAGGAATATGCGTTATAGTAATGACATTTGTCATTGAAAAATCGTAAAGAATCTATAAAGTTAAGAGAAAAGGTCAAATGCAAAACAAAATGATTTATTTAGTTGATTTGGTTATCTTGGGACAACTAATTATATAAAATATAACATGTCTTAAACAACATATAATAGAGACCTAAGAGTTTTTGTAATGCTAGTGGAACCTTCACTTAGTAGAGGAGTAGTGGGCTACATGAGAGGCTTTGTTGAAGGATTCCCATTTATTTAGTAGAAAATCAGAAGCCCCCATGTGTTTAAATAGTCATAGAGAATCATTGAATCAATAATCATTATATAAACAATTAGTTCATGTTTTTTAAAAGAATTCTTTTGCAAATTTTGTACTTTAAGAGATTTACTTAAAAGATCTTTAGGGGACAAAACACATTCTCCCACATGCACCATGATTAAGCTGAAACCATACATTAGCTTAATCCAAAATTTAACTTTGGTCTTAGCAAGCTAGCTTAGGTAAAACAAAAGAATGTTACGGCACAAACGACAATTAATAACCCGAGCCCCTAGGAGATCTTGGTGCTTTCAGGTCGACTTTTGTCAAGGTTAGCAACCCCGAATGTGGTAACAAGATTCTAAATCCATTGAAACCTTATCACAAGTCTTCTAGTTAAACAAAGTTTTTATATCAATCTAGAGCTAAAAATAAAATTAAAACGTTCAAATCCTTTGAAAGAATGTGTAAGCAACTTGCATCTTTTACTCCTGAAAAGCAACAATGAACTTGTATATATTGAACACAAGTTATCATGTTTGAGTTGGGACCATGCTTTGATTAGGGCTCTAACAAGACAAATTTCTTGAACAAATGGTGGGTGGTAAGAAAGATGCATAAACCGGTGTATTCTTTAATTAGAAAGTGATAGCTTTGAGGAAATTGCACCTATGAAATCTTCCATACCCCAAAACCATGTTGAACAACACTCATTCTTCATGCATGAACTTTACAAAGGAATCAAGTTTCTAAATATTGGACCCTTTAAGAAAGGCATGCAATGCTCAAAATCCAATAAAATTCATTTCATGTTGCAAAGTTAACTTCCCAACAACCATTTCAAGTCCAAATGCTTACATCTCAAAAGAATAATCTTGGACATGACAACTTATTAAATCATTGGTTTAAAATCTCTAAACTGATAGTAACTTGTATGTAATTTTGGGAAATATGGTCTATGGAGTCAAACCTTTTAATAAACGCATCCAAAAATAAGTAGCTAGTCTATACTACCTTATAATGCACGAGGCATGAAGAACCCGTGCTACGCACAGACTTCGAATCTAATCGTTAATCGCGTATTCTTTCTGTGTATTGGTGAGTGTATGCTTAATTATTGTTTAGTATGTTGTTTGAAATGTTTTGACTTTCTTGTATAAAAATTTAAAAACGTTTGGTGTTGTTTTGGTTTTGTGGTGTTGTATTTTATAAATGGGCTTTTGGTTATTAAGTTGTGATGGCTTTGTTTCTTTTGGCCTATTACTTATTTGCATGATAAAAAAAAATGGCTTTGTTTCTTTTGGTTTATTACTTAGCCCTACAATACTTGTCCATTAGATGGTTTTTGCATGGTAATATGAAGCACACGGGGTCTATCCAATTGGTCATAGTTTAATGTGTGTTATATATTTTCTTTATTAAGTTTGTAAGTTAAAGTTTGTATAATAATGTATACATAATAATGCCACATAAACTGTATAAAAATCGTTACAAACCTTTTTAGCTTCATCTCATTTTATTATACAACTAATTTCATTGAAAATTAACATTGAAGTCTAACTAATATTAATAAATTTTATCAATAAGTTCAATTCTAAATAGCTAACAAAATGAATATTAATTAAAACACTACTAATAATTCCTAAAACATTTGGACTCCACTATTATGTCTTAAACTTAATTTTTTTAATTTACAAATGGGTTTGAGCAAAATTATGTACTTTTTCTTTTTATATTCATTATTCAAGTTGCATGCTTACATAAACTAATCAGGGTAAAAAGTATCATTCAACCATTTAAATGTTGCTTTACATACATGCTCGTGCACATTTTCTTGAATCAATTCGCACATGTGAGCTACATCAATAAAAAACACACATAAATTACTTGTATATGAAAATGCATTAACATAATACATATATCTATATATATTGCATTAAGTTAAATCATCAATTATTCTTGCAACCTTTTCAACTTCATCTCAATCCATAACCGACTTTTAATTCTATACTAATTACTAAATATCATGTGATAAATTCCGGCAAGCGTTGCACTTCCATCTCGATGTTGTATATACTTCACATTAAATGCACCGGTTTTGTTTTTCTATAAAAGTTTGAACTTTTGCTTATGTTTAAAACTCAACTTTTTTATTTGATATTATAATTTACAACCGGCTTTAAGTCAAAATTATGTATTTTTTCCTTTCTATTCATTACTCAATGTGATATTTTTAATATGTCGTATTTTGCTATTATGGTAAACTCATTTAATGGGCGTAAATATTGGTTTCGCACTAATGATTCTACATATAGAAAAAGAAAACACTTTGCGATGCGCGGACCTTCTTCTTTTCAATAATAATTCAATTGCACACGATAAATTCATTCTAATATTTCTCAAAGAGCATTCGAAAGCAACTACTTACATAAACTAATCACGCTAAAAAGTATCATTTAACCATTTAAATGTTGCTTTACATACATGCTCGTGCACATTTTCTTGAATCAATTCGCACATGTGAGCTACATCAATAGAAAACGCACATAAATTACTTGTATATGAAAATGCATTAACATAATACATATATCTATATATATGCTTATCTATAACAATCACCTAAATATGTTTGAAACAAAGAAAATAGTTGGTATCCCAATCTTTGGTTTCATTTATCTGAGCATGCATGATCTTGTGTGATTTTCATGGTACCTGCATATGATAACTAAATTAAGAAAAAAAGAAGACCAAGTTAATTACAAAGATCTAAAAGATGTGTGAATCATCTTCAAATGTACATACTAAATGTGATTTTGGCCGGTTTATATAGGCAAGAATTAGGTTAAATCATTAATTTTTTCTTGCAACCTTTCGCAACTCTTGCACTTCATCTAACTGACTTTTAATTATTTACTAAATGCCTTGTAATCAATTCGGGCAACCCTTGCACTTCATCTCCTTTCATGATTTTATAGTTATTATGAGGCTGCATTGAATTCCGAGCATTAGCTATCTTGTACTCTATGCAATCTTGACGCCTACGCAATAAATTAGAGGGCCTAATCTTTCATGATTTTATAGTTATTATGAGGCTGCATTGAATTCCGAGCATTAGCTATCTTGTACTCTATGCAATCTTGACGCCTACACAATAAATTAGAGGGCCTAATCTTATAGTATTATAGATAGATGTTGACACTTCACTCCTATTAATTTTTTAAGACTTCTTAAAATACTAGTAGATTTTTAAGCAAATACAAGTAAATAAGCATAATTCACAACTATTTGACACACAAATATAACTAAAACACTATTCAACACATACAATTAATACACTATTTAAATCACCATTTCACCACAACATACAACCATTTAACCACAATGTACAATCTAATTAAGCTACTAAATCAAGCACTTAAGCTATGGTCGGTCGACCCTCGTGCACATGCCAAATAGCCTATATGTGTGTGTTTATCGATTAGTCACATTGACTTCTCGACCCCCGTGTTAAACCCTTTGTTGCACTCACCTTTAGTGCAAGTTACCCCTAAATACACCCTTTTGAGCCTATCCTTTCGTTTCAAACCCCTATATATTTGTTTCGATACACCCTTACACCTTAACCTACCGTGTAGTCTTAGTTTATGATTAGGAAGTCATTGTTTACCCAAGTTCGAAGTCTAAGGAGAGAAATTCGAGAATCATGCGTACGTCGAAGACATACTTTTGAAGATCATCTGAAGACCCTAATATCACAGCGTGTTGTTCATCTCAAGTGGGGGGGATATAAAGTTAGTTAAAAAAATGTGAATTTCTGTATGTAAATAGTTGAAAATAAATGGTGCACCCTTGTATAGCATCGGGATTATGAGCTTATCATGAATTAGTATCGAAGAGGCCACTTCAGTCACATTTGAAGAACGGAGTTGGTAACATTTCTACACCAACATGAAGACCAAGTAATGTGTCCATTATGACGTCCACTAATGGCACATTTACTTGTCATGATCCGATACTCGAATTTTGAAGCTTGAACTTTGGGCGAACGGTAAACGGTGATTACTTAGTTGTAGGCTTAGACTATTTGCTTGATTTTTCACTTTTCACCCATTTTGTGTATACCCATGTCTATTCCTACCCTTTAGTCGCGAATCATGCTTAGGTGAGGGAATTGAGCAGGCATTAATATCTTGCCCGGCGTTCCGGTCATGTATCGATGTTCTTTGTCGCCTTCGCTGTAGTATGTTAGTAACGACACTGCACCCTAGCCTTATAATGTGTTCACCCAATATTGCCTTCAAAGATTATTTTGACCTTAGCTCTAGTAGTGGAGATTTGTATAACTGCCAAGCCTATGATAGAATACGAATTATGACTATGCTTTGAGTGATCACCCAAAAAATTGACACTTAGAGTAGTTGAGAGAGAGTGTTCGTTCCCTTTTTCGTGAGGTGTTCGGCTTTAAGATATTCTAGCATAGAAAGTTTTTTAATTTATGTTTCCCTTATTTTGGGAGATATCTTTTTGAAAATAATTCTAAATAAGGTCTACTTGAGGGCAAATAGAGTTCAAGTGGAGAGATATTTGATGACATCAAATAATCTGACTTTCTAAATATCAATTTCCCCTCTTTATTGACTATTTTAGCCTAATAATATTACNTATGCTTTGAGTGATCACCCAAAAAATTGACACTTAGAGTAGTTGAGAGAGAGTGTTCGTTCCCTTTTTCGTGAGGTGTTCGGCTTTAAGATATTCTAGCATAGAAAGTTTTTTAATTTATGTTTCCCTTATTTTGGGAGATATCTTTTTGAAAATAATTCTAAATAAGGTCTACTTGAGGGCAAATAGAGTTCAAGTGGAGAGATATTTGATGACATCAAATAATCTGACTTTCTAAATATCAATTTCCCCTCTTTATTGACTATTTTAGCCTAATAATATTACTAGTATTGTCTTATTCCTTCGTGTTTCATTTCAGGACAAGTAATAGAGTATGAAGCGACAAATGGACGAAGTTGAAATCATTACGGACAAAAACTAGACAATGGGCACTTACAACATGAAGACTATGGCGTAACTACGTGATGAGGTTACGCCGTAGCTAAATTATGACGTGAAATTATCCACATGTTCAAGACTACACCGTAACTAGTAATAATGTTACGGCGTAATGAAGACTCCGTGGCAACTTAATGGAACTTGTGAATACTACGGCGTAGCACCTCGTGACAACTACGACGTAGCATGGTTATGGCGTAACTAGTCTATCCAACTACGCCGTAACTAGCTCCATGGATAAGACCAAATAAAGATAACACTAGCTACGGTGTAACTAGTAATAGCGTTACGCCGTAGCCCTTTTCTGCTTATAAATACAAGATGAAATTTCACTTTGAAGATCATCTCCCCTTTCCCAAACCTTTCTAGGGCTTGAGGAGAGCACCCACAGAAGAAGGAGTTAGAGTTAGAGGTTCAGAGATGGAAGTTCTCATCTACTACAATCATATGTATTCGAGTTTGGATTCTCTTATGCTTTTAAAATAATCATTTGATGAATTTATTTTACTTCAAGTTTTGTTTAGTTATTTGTTCTCTTTTATTTCTTCATAGAGATATCTTCTTTGTCCATTCATTTACACTAGTTTCGGTAGTATTATAAGCTTGTTTGTATCTAATTATCTATTATGCTAGATTAACCGAGCAGACCTCAGTCTATCTAGTAGGCTAGGAGAATTGACCATAGGACCCTAGTCTGGTAGATTGCGAGGATATGGTTGGGATGACAACTGACCATGGACCTTGCGTGCGAATTGACCATAGGATCACCTTACAAGTGGAGGTACTTAAGAAGTTAGAAAGATCTAAGATCCGAGAGGCCGGATCACTACTTAATGCGATCTATTAGATCTGGCACGTAATGACTCAATCGAGTATATCCAATCTCTGCTTACTAGCATGGGGTAGTGCTTGTGGTTCCAGAGACGATATTAGGGAAGATAGGCTATGATGACTTTACGCTACGATTCTTAGCGATATTTATGCCACTGTATGTAGTTTAATGAACCTGAACATTAACTTAATAAGCTTGGTTAAGACTTTATCTTCTCACCTTCTATCTCTTGCCTGAATCTGTAGGTGTAGTAACTACAAACCTACATTCTATACCAAATGCATCTTATTATCTCAATCGTTGTACTATAACATACTTTGATTTCTTTCACAACAGATCTTAGGGACGACACTCGGATTTACCTAGGCTTTGCTACATGCGATCGGGTTCTCTGCCCGTTAGTATGTGTTTATCCTTGTATCTCTTAGTTTATAAATTTAAAGCAGGATGAAATTACGCATCAATGTGAAACAACTTTGAATGATTTTGTTAATTCATAATGATTGTAAAACAAGTTTTTGTAACTTTAAATCAAGGTTTTGTGGTGAAAATTGTTGATTTTCGAATTTTTCTGGTGAAATGAAAATTTCGGTGAACAGTAAATATGCAAGTAGTGGCTTGTTATTATGTTGTGTATAGCATGGATGACGTCATGTTACGTGTGAGGTTTGATGATAATCATACTTTTGGTTTCCCACATTTGCTAAGGACCCTAATATATGATTGGAGTCAAGAGTTGGGGTAACACTCACGTGACTTGATGCGGTCGCGATGTGTCGTTGCGGTCTAGTAGTATTTATGCTACTTCAAGTTTTAAATTTATAATTAGCTGACTTATCAATAACACACACACCTAACGAGCATTGTACCCGGTCAGTATGAATATAATGGTAAGTAGAGTGTCGATCACTAAGAGTGGAACGTATTATCTAGTTAACCTAATCAGTATTTTAATATCCTAAGTTAGTTTTACAGTCTAATCTAACGAAAGGGGGTTCAGCCTGAGAGACTGGCACAGATTGGTTGTATTAAACAGTAAATTAAACTAATGAGCACGAATCAGCGAATAGCAAACACGTACACAGATAAATAATTAGAAGCAGAAGAAGGCCTGTCCTGATAATTAAGTAGCTTGTCACTTGTTTTATTGCTAGTTCTATATGAAGTGTTTTGCAGTCATTCCTTTCTCGTTGGATCCTTACATCGGCGAGTAAACCCTTAATGATTACTTATGATTATCTTATTTATCTAAAGACATCAGCTAAATAGGCGAGGAACAGGTATGGTAGCCCAGAAGACTCAGCTAAACACAGAGGTAATCAAAGCACTAATATAATTCACCAAAGACATCATCATATAGACTTTAATTGATGGGAAAGCAATATTAAGGGGTCCGGTCTGGTGGCCGATTTGAGCCCATCTATCCTGATGAATTAAAGTGTACTAATACAACAAAACAAAACTACTTAATGAATTAAATACATGCAAGACCTTCTTACAGCTCTAATATCTTTGATTTGGGTGTGTCTTGTGATGCTTCTTCGACTAAGTTTGTCTCCTTAGGGTTATGGTGCACACAAAATTCGTCTAGGTCTTGGGGTATTTATAGTTTCTATTTGAGGGTTCGATGCGGCGCATCGAGTAAGTAGATGCGGCGCATTGACTTAACTTCGCGTGGGGTCCAAGATTAATTTATTCTGGAATATTCGTACACCGTCTTCAGATGCGGCGTAACTTGAATCTTTATGCGGCGCATATCCTTCAGTGTCTTGGATTGTTTCTGGTGAAGTCTTGATAGTGATACGCTGTATGTCAGAAGTGTAATGCGGCGCATCTGGAGTAGAACGAGCTTGATCTTCTTCGTTGACCAGAGTTTCATAAGCGGCGCATGATAGAATTCCATGCGGCGCATTCTTCAAAGTCAAGCAATGGTCTTCGAATTCATCTAAGTATGATATTGCGGCGTATCTGTTGATAGAGATACGGCGCATCTTCTATATTTCAGTAGACTTTTGACATCTTGCTTGTTTTGCTCCATAATTCGTCCAAAATCGCCAAGTTTCACCAATTGCTTGTTTTTACCTGAGAATTACTAAAGTAAACAATTAAGTATCGATTCTCATAGACAATGTAATAAAACAAGTCAAATAAATAGAATAAATGATGACAATAATATGTACTTATTTGATGTCATCATGTGGTGAAGTCGAGTTGGTCCATTTCATGGAAATAGACCTCTATTTATAAATATTGCGTTTATGGTTTTGTGCCACACATGAATGTGATCTAATAGTTTAGGATGGTCTATGTAGTGGACATATAAGGGAGGAGACAAGAGTGACACATGGCGTGATATTCCTGGCTCCGTTTGGTGCATGGGATGTTCCATCCGCATATCAACGAGATGTTCGCATTATTATTTCTAAGCCAACGAGGTAGTGACATGTATTGTCTGTTGTAATGGCCCTTTGGGAGAAGATCCCAGTCTGGCCTTTGCCTAGATGTATTATCCAGGCTTGGTTTGATTGTTACCAAGCATGGAACTTGCTTCCTAGGAAGAGTGTGTCGATTATGGGCCTGTCTTGGGCATATTTCAAGTGCATGGGCTCTAACCATTTAGATAGAACTCCCATACACTATCACAGATAATAAAATACTACAACGGCCACACATGTACAAAATGTCAAATAATGTAAGGGTGTGTTTGGTAGAGTGAAAAGAACTACTCCGTATGAGAAATTGAATTAGATTAAATTCCATTCTTTGGTAGAGTGAAATAAAAAAAAAATGGAGAAATAAAGAGAAATGGAGAGAAATGGGTAGTGTAATTTAGTTAGCCTAATTTTCATCATTTTGGTGGAGAATTTAGAGAATGAGTTTTTTCGTTTCTTATTTCTTTTTTGTAATTTTTATACTTTTCATCGTAATCGCTTCAAACTATAATTTTATCAAAGAATGTGTATTGTTAATAAAATTTTATGTAAACAAATGACGTGTACGACATAAGGTGCTCAAAACATTTTGAAAAAAAATGTTGGCGAAATTATCATAGGATAATACTTTTTTAGTTATATGTTTCTTTAAGGGAAAAAAAGAACTTCGTGATTATTTTTTACATATATAAAAATGTTATACCCTATGACATAGGCTATGTTTGGCAAAAGTAGCTGTGAGCAGTAGCAGTGAGCTGTTAGCAGTAACCACAGCTCACTGCTCACCGCTCACAGCTTCTTAAAGAAGCATTGGAAAAATGAGCATTCCTAAAAAATAGGAAAGCTCACCGCTCTTATGCCAAACGAACACTAAAGATCAAAAAGCTCATTGTTCATCGCTCATCGCACCAAAAAGCTCCGCGCCAAACATAGCCATAGTATCGCAAAACAAAGAAAAACAAAAAATCGAAACAACCTCCCGAACTATGTGACGAGTTACAAAGTTTACCCGAAAGCTTTTCTTATTTACGGTATTTTATACAACAAACTTTATTTATCAAATATTTAACAAATATCTAGCGATATCTTTATAAAAATTATACCTAAATGTCCAATCTTGAAATACTTTTGACTAACGTATGATGTTTTAGAAAATGTTAATATTAATTTATGTTTTTTGTAAAATAAAATAAAATTAAAAAATGCACCCTTAAACTATTTTACAATTTACAGAAATCACCCTAAACTTTATTTATTAACATTTATATATAAAATTAAAATTCAAAATACACCTGTAAACTATGTAATGTAATAAGTTATGAAAACTACCTTAACCTTTTATATTTTACAATTTTTCATATAACAAGTTTTATTTATCAATTACCTGATAAATATTTAGTAGTTTTCTTATAGAAAAATATACCAATAGAATGTCTTTAAATTTCGAATAAAATGAGACTAATATTGCAATTCCTTTGAATTACGTATGATTTCACTAAAAAATAGGAATTAAAATTTTAAAATCAATTTATTATTTTTCTGGTAATAGGTCAAAATTTACCAATTTTGCCGACTTACGAATGAGTTTATAAAAGATAGTGATTAAAAATTTAAAATCAACTTCTTATTTTTATGATAATAGGTAAAAATGATTACAAACATTTGAAGGATATAGATGGTAATAAATAAAAAATATGAATTATATTACAATTTAATTATTTGAAAACGCATAAAATCAAATTATATAGACATATGCAATATTTTGGTGCTAAGAAAGTAAAGTAATTAACCAATTTAAATGACCAAACAATACATCGCCGCAATGCACGAACATTTTATTTATTTATTTATTTTTTATTTTATTTATTTATTTATTATTATTATTATTATTATTATTATTATTATTATTATTATTATTTAAACATTTGTATATTCTTCATTGTCTATACCTATCACATTCCCTCTATTTTCTGCAAACACAACTAAAATAGGTGTAACCAACAAACAAACATAAATATAAATATAGGCTACAACACTCAAGAAACCCCATTTGTGTTTTTCTATTTTGATATCATTTCACGAAACCAACATGCAGAAAAACTGCAACTCTTTTCTCCTATTTATAAGTTAAAAAGATTCACACAAAAACACTCCAAATTTCATCTTTTATTTATCTCTTTCATCAACTTTTTCTTTGATTTTTGATACAAAACATTCAATATTTATGAATCTTTTACTTTAATACCAACATTTTACTCATCACCCATTGTTTATTTATTTATTCTTTTAATTTGTGGGTTGTCATATATATGAGGTTTTGGAGCAATGAGAGATGAAATCTGCAAGAAAAGCAAGGTTTTTTACTATTTTGTTGCCTTATCAAAATTGTTTTTTTCACTAAAGGTGTTTGAAATTTGAAGTATTGACTTTGTGTTGATGATGGTGAAGGTTTCATGGCATAAAACACTCAAGAAATGGTTCAATGTCAGGAATAAAGCTCATGATTTTCATGCAGATGATTTCAATTATGGAGGTAACTTTTTTCTTCTTCTTCCATATTTATAATTTTTGGTTTTTTGTACTATACTAGTAGTTTTTCTATGCTTTTATAATATTTTGTTAATATCTTTCCATTTATCATTTGTATGATCTCAAGTAAAAGTCATTTGATATCTTTATGTAAATCATTACCATTCTTGAGGGTGATGAAATCATGGTGAAACATACTTTTAGCGGTGGCAAACTTATCAAAATAAAACTTTTTTGGTACACGTCACTTGAAAACATTTTATGTTTTCTATTTTTATTTTTATTTATTTATTTATTTATTTTTTTGACCAAAAAACTGTCTCAAATTTGATTAGAAAAGTAGCTTGAATTTACTCATAAACTTTTTTATAGTTAATAAAACGATATAAGGTTATGACTTATGTGTATTAACTTACTCTTTATGGAATTTCATTCGGTTGACCCATTTTCTTAAAGCAAATCATTTTCTTGTTAAGTTGATGAAATTGTGGTGAGAAATACTCATAACTTTTAGATGTGGTAAAACTATAAAATGTTGTGATTTTTGGTCAGGTCAACTATTTGACTCGAAAAACATTATTTGTCGTCTAAGATCTTTTAGAACTTTTATAATTTTGTGTCAAAGACGTTATAAAAGTTGTATTTTTTATTACAAAAAATCTTTTTTTTGAATAAAATACTTGAGAGTTTTGAATTAAACATGTATTTTGGTGAGGTTTTGAAGATGTTATCTTGTAACAGTCAATGCACTTCACGTACGTATAATAAAGACTAACCTACTTTTTTTTAAAGTACTTATTTGACCTTAAAATGAGTAACCCACTTTTAAAAGATTTGCATAAAAGTTAACGAATTTATGACAAAATGACCATTTTTAGACATTTTGAAAACAGAAATACAGGTATTCAGGTAACCTTTTTTTTCCCCATTATCTCTCTTTCTTTTTAGCTAAACTTTTATTTATTATATTTGTTTGACTAATGGGCTCATGTAATGGGTTTCCTTTTCAGGTAGTTATGAAGGATGGAAGAACAATATTTCTGAAAAAGATGTGTGCACCATCAGCAAAAGTAGACCAACAGGTGCAGTTCAGATTGTTTGAGTTTTTATTGCTTTTGGACCACTTATCAGTTTAAGCCCATTTAATTTTACATGATTATTTTCTAGCCTACAAAAGATAGCTTTAAAATTATATGTTACTATTTTTGGAAACTATGATTAAAAAGTTAGCTTTCAGAATTTTGATTAAAAATAGCAAAATTAAATGAAATCTCTATGTTAAGAGATTCACATGAAAAACCACAAGTAAACTAAAATGGAATAGTTAAAAGTCCATGCAAATTGAAATATGAGGCCCAAATTATGGAATGTGGGCCACATTTATGGCCCATCAACACGTTATGTTGGTCGGTCTTGGGCGGGCAATGTCCTGGAGAGGTGGCTATATAAGGGAGTCGTTTTATGATTTTATCTTTTATAAGTCAAGTGACTTGGATACAAACGGGTAAGAGTCAAATGGGTTGAAAGTCGTTAAAAGTGTATTTAGACGTAGGTAACCACCTATTTCCCATTGTCAAAAAAGATTGACATCATCATTAGCACATTATTAAATTATATATGATATAAAAAAAAGCTGGTAAAAAGATTGTGTTTATGATCAGCTCGTTTCGGCCACACTTAAGAATCACATGCTTTAAGCCTTTGACCCGTTACCTGATATACCCATTTTGCTACCTCTACTCCCGGACCAAAAGTTACACACCTGCCATGTTTACGGGTTTCAGTGTTATGTATCATATCTCACTTTGCCTTACCCTTTTATGCTCAACCTCTTCTTTCGATTGAACAGAAAGATCAAGCAAGAGGACTGCAGATTGTCTTCAAACAAGTAATATCGATCATGATATTGCACAAGTGAGGGACGTTGAAAACTATAGGTTTGATCTATCGTATCTATTTATTTCAATCCTATTTATAGTTTATGGACATTCAATTTATTTATTATTGCTTTCAAAATTGAAATAGGATCTTTGTAGCTACTTGGAACGTGGGTGGAAAATCTCCTACAAATAGTTTAAATCTTGAAGATTGGTTGCACACTTCACCTCCGGCCGATATATACGTTCTTGGGTGAGTTTTGGTCCAAAGCATTTAGTTGCGGCATTTTACACATTTGGTTACAATTGTATTGTGTTGATTTCAGTTTTGCATATCTCAAACAGGTCAAAATGAACCATTTTGCTAAGTAGATTGCTACTCTTTGAATTTTCTCATAACAAGTGTTTTTTATATAGAAAGTTCTAATATTTGGTCGAAATATCAACATGTGCCACAATAAAAATTCCTTTTTGACCCGTTACCTCTGATTATACAACAGATAGATTTCAATCTTTATTTTGGTTGTGATTATAAAGAATTTGACACCTTCAGGTTTCAAGAAATTGTCCCTTTAAATGCTGGAAATGTACTCGGAACAGAAGACAATGGGCCCGCAAAGAAATGGCTAGCGCTCATTCGAAAAACACTAAACACTCTTCCAATTACAAGTAACGAATTCCATGCCCCATCAACCATTCCCAATCCACTTGTTGAATTAAATTCAGATTTCGATGCATCAGTAAACCAAAAAGCATCATCTTTCCATTCACTAGGTCAAAGCATGAGGATGACTAAGAGTGAATTGACAATGCAAGATCCAAAAATCGAGCCTAGGTATAGTGTATGTGATCAAGCCATGTTTGGGAACCGACCAAGTGATTATGACCAAAGTGTCTGGTCTTCGGATGAAGATAGTGGGCCCCATGATTCGTTTAATAGCACAAAAGACACACAAATACCATACTGCGGTTCTTTTTCTATGGAAGAAAGAGATAAACATCTGGAAAGTACTAATTCTAAGTATTGTTTGGTTGCAAGTAAGCAAATGGTTGGGATTTATCTTACGGTATGGGTGAAGAGTGATCTTAGAGACGATGTTCATAATATGAAAGTGTCATGTGTTGGTAGAGGATTGATGGGTTATCTTGGAAACAAGGTATAGTTTTTTCTTTTATTTCTTTAGTGTTATGAGGAATAATTTCCAAATTCCCCTCAAGTACTTGTCTTTTCAGGGATCAATATCAATTAGCATGTTGTTGCACAAAACAAGCTTTTGCTTCATATGTAGTCACTTGACATCTGGACAAAAGGAAGGCGACGAACTCAGAAGAAATTCTGATGTGATGGAAATCATGAAAAAAACTCGGTTTCCACGTGTTCAAGGAACGGGAGATGAGAACTCTCCTCAAACGATTCTAGAACATGAGTAAGTCACATAAGCTCTCACCATTCATCAAAGGTGGCAAAGTGGGGTGGTCATGTAACAGGTCAAAATATGGTTCGGGTTGAACCGTCACGCTTTTTGTCTGAAAGTTCAAAAAAAAAAAAAAAAAAAAAAACAAAAAGCAAGCAAACAAACAAACATACACTGTTATTGTGTCAAATATGTTTTCAAATTTATTTCATGAAGTAGGTAATTGATTTTTTTAAGGGAAAGGCAATAAAACTTTCAATACGTGAAAAACAAAATACTTCAGGAGACCTTCGACGCGTTCTACCTTTTGACCCGTTTCCTTTAGATACATTTGCTTATTATATATACCTATTTGCCCGTTTCAGATAAAGCACAATCTGCCTGTTTATAAGTAAATGGTTTTATATTGCCCCCTTTGAATTTTATCACAGAATGTTTTCATCAATTCTTAACATCACAATCTTCCTTTTGCATGATGCCAGCCGAGTTATATGGCTTGGTGACTTAAATTACCGAATTGCCCTTTCGTATCGCTCTGTCAAGGCCTTGGTTGAGTTGCGAAACTGGAGGGCTTTATTGAAAAATGACCAGGCAAGTCTCAAAATCTCATACATGTGGATACTGTTTCAAACTTTACATTCTTTAAGCACCCATCACATTCAATGTTTTTATTCTCTTTAATGGTTACAGCTTCGGATAGAACGTAGAAGGGGACGTGTATTCAGTGGATGGAATGAAGGGATGATATATTTCCCTCCAACTTATAAATATTCAAATAATTCTGATCGATACGCAGGATATGATATGCATCCTAGAGAAAAACGAAGAACTCCTGCATGGTAAATTTAATCCAGGAGTAGCAACTTCGACCTCTAGTTATTATATGACCGTTTTTAGGATTCATGTTTGTGCTTCAGATTTTAATGCGACTGTTTGTTTCTTTCTGAAGGTGTGATCGTATATTGTGGTATGGTAACGGGCTCCATCAACTATCTTATGTTCGAGGGGAATCTAGATTTTCAGATCACAGACCCGTGTACAGCATATTTATAGCAGAAGTTGAGTCTATAAACTGTAACAGACACAAGAAAAATATTACTAGTTATTCTTCTAGGATCCAGGTGGAAGAACTGTTACCGTTTTCGCGTAGATACAGAGATCTTAATTTCTACTGACGAGTGATAAGAGGATGCACTTTCAACTAATTTACTGAATGGGTCAATTCAGATTTTGTTCAATCTTTAACGGGTCAAATAGGCGATGAATTCTTGATGTATAAAACTCATAAATAACTCTGCAAAAAGTTAGATTATTGGTGAAATAAATATGAATTTCTAAGTATACTTGACAAGCAATTTTTTAAAAAATTTTGGATAAAAATTCGGCATAGTATGTGTCACGGGTCAGCCCAACCCGAACTATCAACAATTACCCATTTTGATCTGAGCATATTTTTGACGTGTTGCCGATCTGTTGCCTGTGTTTGCTACTTCGACGACGGACCATGCATCACTGGTCATCTTGCAACACTTGGAGAAAAAGGACAATCCGACTTTTTCGATGTAGTATTTTGTTTGTTTTTTTGTACATACCATTTATAATCTTGATTTGATGATGTATTCTTGGTTGTAAAGAACCTTTGAATCTCACTAATTATAATCTGAACTCTTTTGCCGACGCAGAAACTTTTTTAGATGATGCTTGAGATTGCTTTATGCAAGTGCTTCTTTGCTTATTTATACCGTTTTCTTATTGTAAATACAGTAACTGATTATAAACAAGTGTGTTGCTACATAAAAAGCAGTTTGAAATAAGACAGAAAATTTGTGCATATGTATACTCACAGTAACTGACCGTCTACTTAGGTGTTTATCGCGAAATATGCTGGTTAGGGAATAGAGATGTGTATTTTTCGAAGACGAATTAGACTAGGTCACATTTCTTCTGATTTAACATAATACCAGATAAGAAGTATATAAAACAGATTATGAAAAGCAAACAAACAGCTGTTTTATTTATATAAACATGTTAGCATATATTAACATTCCGACAACCACCTTAACAGGTGATCTAGTTAAACAAAAGCACGTCCACGTCTCACCGGACCCTTAAAGAACAACCTTTGGTTCTGCTTCTGTATCACTTCTTGAACCTCTTTAACCGGGACACCAAAAGCCAACTCAATCGCCTCATCCTCCCACCGACTCATCACATTATCCCTTCCGGACTAATGGGAACCACTCGTTCTTGTCCGTTTTCAATCCAAAACTAACGATTTCAAGATCCTGGTTCGCAGCTTCGATTACAATGGGGTGACCTGCAGGGACTACAACCACAGTGCCGCGTCGTAGGTTTGCGCTCACCTTTTGGTAACTAGGATTGAACCCGGTGCTGGTCCTGTAAGATTGCTGCAGCTCGGATAAGTGAGGACACGCCATCTCGAACATACCTTCACCTTTTGTCACCACCAGAGCCACTGTTGCTTTCGCGTGGTAAAATGGTCCAGCCATTGATCCCTACAAGTTGAAAACCGAATCGATTTCTTAAGTTCTAGAGTAAATTACTAATTGCGTAAATTGTTATCACATTTGGCCCCTAAGAGTAATGGGCGAAAAAACGTACTTGTGTGATGTTGTATAGAGAAAATGCGACATTTATATCTCTAAGTTCGTTGAAATCGTCAGAATCGACTTCATAGAGCACTCCGTTTTCGTTAGCGACAGAAGGTTTGTTCTTGTAGATGTTGTACGGCCCCTTTTTCTGTCCTTTTTTCTGTCCAAAAGGCCATGCTTGACCTTCCTCTTTTCCCGTCAATTGTTTGATCTGTTCCTCGGTAACTTTCTTGAACACCCCTCCTTGTTGTTGCTGCGGATTGAATAATCGCTCCAATGAATCTCTGTCAGTCTGCATATATGTAAGCACCAAAAGTATCAATACAATTATTCCGGAGTGGCATATTTGGTCACTAAATTAAGTTTAGTGACATAAATTAGGTATCATGATATCTTATACCGACATAAAATTTCCATGTGACTGGTTTTACTGCAAAAAATTTCGAAATGCATTATTTAGTCGCTAAAATAAATTTAGTGGCACAAAACACGTTATATGACATCTTTAATCGACATAATCAAGTACTATCATGAGATCTTTTACTGACACAAAATTTCTAAGCTACATATATTACTGACATGATACATTCAGAGTGTAGTAAGTCACTAATCGAAGTTTAAAGGCACAAATAATTTCCAAGTGACTTATATAGTCGGTAAGTTAAGTTTAGCGACACTAGTGTTTTGTCAATAACCTGCAATTTGCAAGGAACTTACATTAAAGGCAGCTTCAAGAACTTCGGTACTGAATGCATTGAATATCGATGATTCAGGATTCTCAACTCCAACGCTGAAGAATGTCTGAAGCAATAGATTAGTTAGCATCACTATTTATTGGATTAGTACTTATATGCGACTATGCGAGTTTATACAAAAGATGTCAGTAGCAATGATATGTTACCAACGACTTAAAAAGTCGTTACTCATGTTATTTTACCTGTAATTCACCGGGGACAGAAACCGTATGTAAAATCTTGGCCAAAACAAGTCTCTCGTTATTGTTTCTGTTGATTAGATAGACGCTAAGTCCGGCTGGTACATGGAGTATATCTCCACGCTTTATGTTATAGGTTTGCCTCGAATCTTCGTTGATCAAGGTAATAGTTCCCTCTCCTGCACAAAATGATTCAGATTATGAACATATATTATATACTCAAGTCACATAACATTGCTAAATTTAAATTTTGTAACTCGTAATATAACTTAAGAGTGTGTATTGACTAATTAGAGAAGGATATATAAATCATATACCATTTTGAACGTAAATAAGAGCATCAGCATCAAAATGGTTTGGCATCACAAACGTCTGAGGTTCAGCTTCAAGAAACGCCACACGGTATTTCTCGATACCTTGGAAAAGGTCAGATCGGTCGGTAAACTTCTGAAGAAACCGAATGTTTCCTTGTTCGGTTTCTAGTTTTGCAGTGAAGTGTTCTTCTTGGAACACATAAGGATTGTTCGATTGTTGTTGTTGTCTGCCAGTTTGGCTACCTCGACCCCTACGGCTAGTGTCGCCAGATCTACGTCCTTGGTGCTCTTGGAATTGTTTCTTCATGCATGTTTGGAAGCATTGTGGACGTTCTTGCTCACCTTGGCTTCCCTGTGACATGCATGGGGAAATTATTTGAGTATATAAAGTAATAAACACTTGAAGATAAGTAAGACAAGTAACTAGACCTTTAAAGTAACTTCCTATTTGAAGTGTTCTAACGTTACAACGTCTAATAACACAATAACACTGATATAGTTATATATGTGTCAAAGAAAAACATTATATTTAGTTATTTTCAAAAGAAAAACATTCTATAATCATAGTTTTCAGGACTATGTATAGAAGTATTAAGACATGTATGTTCAAATTTGTGTACTTCAACCACAGCTAATTACTACTTTGTGATGGGTGATAATGAATTCATTGTAGTCAAAACACGATATATTATTTAAAAATATCTTGCCTAAGTTTTAAAAAGCTGACGTGACATGACAGTAATAAAAAAAATAACATGTATATTGTTTGTTGTTTTGCGTACACTTGTTTTACATTACCTGGCAACCTTGGTGGCAATCTTCTACCATCTTTTGTATATCTTGCTCTTCCTGTGCATAGATGATATCATACTGACCACTGCCACCACCACGACTGCCTTGTCCACCTTGTCTCTGCCTCTGCTTCTCTTGATACTGTTGTTCACATTGTGACTTGCACCTTAACTTTTCATCTTGTTCCGCACCTCGAAGCTGCTCACACTTAATCTTGCAATCCCCGATCTCCGGGTCTCTTCCAGTCTTGCCCGAAACAAGAACCACAGCTAAGCACAACAAGAAAAAAACACAAACGTTCGCTTTAACTCCCATTTTTAGTTGATGTACTTTTACTGACTATTTTATTTGTGAACGAACATCATGTCGCTATATATACACACTTGTCGGGAATACGTGGTTGAGTTTTGAGCGAGCATGTTGACAAGTGTCGAAGTGGTTTCATACGTGTCAATTTGACTATGCCAACAAGGATACAAGGCAAAATGTTGGGTATTTTAGGGAGTGTGTTTTGTCGTTTAGTGATGGTAATGGTTATCTACGGTGTCCACGTGAGATGAAGAAGGTGGTCACATGTACGGCAAGAAACTCGGGTACAATCTAACAAGACAAACATATGTATGCAGCAAACTGTGTAAATGTGTGTTAGGGTGTCGTGTTTTGGTCCTTTTCGTCTTTTGGATTATTCTTTGTTCTTCTTATCTTCTTTTTAAGATTTACATAAAAGCACACTATGAGATAAATGTTGTCAACTCATTCGAGTTCTTATCTTATCTGAAATTGCACGCGCCTGAATAATACTTATATTGAAGTAGATATGACAAGCTCAAAATATATACTCGTAATATGTCGAAGTAGATATAAGTCTTTAAAACTTATGAATGTACTGGTGCTAACAAGGTGCTTGTTGAAAATCAATGTTCTTTCTGACAGTTTATTTATATGACTCTAAAAGGATGTTTGATCATGAAGCTTTTGGTAAAGTTATAAATTTTACATGTCATTCAAAATCATTAATCTATAAAGATACGGAGTATTTTACTATGTATAAACCTTTTAATCATTAATCTATAAATTGTTCTATCGTCATTAAACATGCATTAAATTATAATTATGTTTAAGATTATGGACCACTTCATATCACTTAGAAATAAAATAGATTTTCACTGTGATTTAAACAAAACATAAACCTATTCATAAGTTTTAAACATTTTCTTTGACCTTCCATTGTAAGTAGGACGATGAAAAAGATAAAAGAATAAAATCATACAATTAAGTTGTAAGAGAGTTAGGATTAACTAATGTCATCTAACCAATAGGAGATCTTATTTTATTTTATTTTATTTTTTTTTTAACGGCAAAAGTTATAAAAACACATCTGGCAAGAAACTAGAATGAAAACAATTACATAAAAGCACTCATAGAATTTTGCATCCAAGTCACCCAATTGAACTTGGACTTACATCTATTAGAACACCATGTATAAGTTAGAGTAACTATATCATCAAAAATAGTCTCCTTCCTAGGTACGATCAAACCAAACACCAAACTGTTCCAAAACCTCCAAATCTCCCATCACATAACATAGACCATACCTTTCAAAACTGACTTTAATTGTTTACTAATATGATATTAGTAAGCCATGATAACCAATCTCCATATGAATGCAAGCTCGTCGTGTACTCCGCCATCGAAACACCTTGGACAAAATTTCACTTGCCATAGAACATGAAAATAAAATATGAGAGGTCGATTTAACTTCAACATCACATATAGGACATAGAATAGAAGGGAGTTTCATTCCTCTCAGGGATAAATTCAACATAGTAAGCACTTTATCCATTTGAACTCTCCAAGCAAAAAGTATCTTTTATATAATAAAGGACTTACATCATTTCGGAGTTTTTGTGCCAAAAAAATCTTATGGGGAAAAAAATTAAACCAATCAGGATGCTTTAATCTGACACGTGTGCAAAATCGTGCGATATGATTGGCTAATAAAAAGTCAAAATTGAATTGATTTTGGTCAAACTTTAATAAATTTGGTGGAGAATTTGATTGAGGAAAGAACGCATAAAAATATAGGTGTCAAATTTATGAAAATAAAAACCTTAAAAAAAAGAGGAGGTAATTAATAAAATACTAATGATTTAATTTTAAATATATTACATTTTATAATATAAACTTTGTTTACAATTACATGAGTATTAGTATTGGTTTGAGACTTCCATTTATTAAACTTACAAAATTTTATAAATATACGAATTAAGTTTAAAATACGTTAAATATTAGTTTTAAACTTTCATCTATTAAAATATTCTTTTTACTATGTATGTTAAATAAGGACTCATGTTATCGTATTTAAAAGTTTAATCTATGCGTACACGGATTTGAATATTTAATACGTCTAAATTATTATTAACGGTAAATATTAAAATTTAATCACGAGTTACTGTGATATGAAGATAAATATATGTGATTGTATTTATAACAATGATTCATGTAATTATTTATTTAAAATTTATATACGAATATCCTGAAAACATTTTTAAAAAACTTTATAGAGTATATTTTAACTTCATCAGCTCATTATGTGCTTCTAAACTCGCACATTTCGTACAACATGATACCAATTGTTAAAAGTTAAACAACAACATCAACCACAACATCTATGTCAGCTAAATAAAAGTTTATATGGATATATTTTAACTTATAACAACGACAACGCTCGTGCTACTAAACTCGCACATTTTGTACAATATGATATCCAATATATGCGATTGTAGTTATAACAACGACTCATGTAATTATTATTTAAAGTTTATATATGGATATCTAAAAAAAATAAAATAAAAAACTTTACGGAGTATGTTTTAACTTCATCAACGCTCATTAAGTGCTACTAAACTCGCACATTTTGTACAACATGATATCAATAGTTAAAGTTAAACAACAACATCAACTTCAACCTCAACATCTATGTTAGCTAAAGAAAGTTAAATCTTTCATCCGATAAAGTTTTGTACAAAATATTAATAGATATTAATACATAATGACAAACTCATGCATATTTATTAGTTGTACTTATATCACAATTTTCACGGGTAAACTCTTATATGTCCATATAGTAAACTAAAATTTTAAAATAAATTTGATTTATGTGTAAACCCCATGCGTGCACGGGACTTATAACTAGTTAACTTTAATAAAAAATCACCTTTACCAATCTAGTGGGCACCTCGTCCGAACCAAGCATGAAATCATCGATAAAATTACGAACCAACTTAACCGAAGATATGCATGTGCTCGTCAGAGACCAATACCAACGATCGTGCATTTGGGCTAAGTCTAGCGAAATGATCCGTGAACTTAACTTCTTACGTTTACACCATGAAATAAGTTCGTTTATGATGAAAGGCCCGTCTAACATTTGCCGATTAGCAACAAAAGCGGACTAAACATCGCTAACCAAATCCCTCACTACATAGCTTAACCAATTAGCCAAGATATTTGTTATAATTTTATATATACTACCAATTAAACTTATTGTCCGAAAATCTTTAACAAGTTTTCCCTTTTGCGTCTTTGGAATAAGAGCCATAAAGGAGGAATTACAACCTCTTGGAAAGTAACCAGTCGAAAAGAAACATTCTACTGCATAAATCACATCCCGGGCTATAAAACTCCAAGATCTCCGAAAGAACTGAAAAGTGAAACCATTGGGACCGGGAGATTTATTTGAACCAGAATCCTAAATAGCTCTTTTATTTTCATCAATAGATACATGTCTCTCCAGCTCCTCCACTTGATCTACTCCCAACATTCTCGGAATACCCTGTGAAGAATTCACGATTGAGATAATAAATTGATTTCATCGCCTAACGTATCATTTCGCAGAATTTTCAAATTAAATCAAACACGGTTCTTAAATATTCAAATCACCCAAAAAGTAGTTTAAACAACCACATCAGAACAAGTCTGACATGACTTAGGGTTGTTTTTTTTGCTTTAAGAGATTAAGTTAGGCAAAGGGGATGGAATATTGTTGAAACAACACCGCTGAGATCGTATTCTAGAAAGAAGTAGCCACCGATCACTTAACAAAAAGATGTTGCGCAGTTTTAAATCATGGTTGCATATCTAGTATTGGAATACTGTACTTTACAAAGTGTCCGAGTTCATCAAGATACATATATTCAAAGATATTGAGCATGTCTGTTTGATAAAAGTATAAAACATATTTGAATGGGTTTATTATGCCTTCGGACATTAAACAAAATTTATTTTTTCCGTGTTAGGTTCGAGAAAGGATTTCCATATATCGTTGTTCAGTTCCTCAAAGTCACATTTGAACTGGCTCCACCCAACTCGTTTCATCTTTTGCATTTTTTCTTCTTTTCAATTATCTTTTTAAAAAGGTTGCATCTAAACAAGTTTTTCAAATTTTAGCACTTTCCTATATACAAAAACCTTTTATCTTTTTCTAAAAAGGGGGATTGAATACGTAACTAGTTTCATGGTCCGCCCGAATGAGCACGCAAGCTTCATAATGATTATGTCTAATTATGTCATGTAGGTATATGTGGATATCCAATCGTCAAAATTATGTAATCTGAATTGTTATAAAAATACCACATTACGAAATAAAATTTATGAATATGCGTTGGTTTGAATATAACGAATATAACTTTGGCGTACAAAAATATACTAACAAAGTTGTTGTCAACATGTTTTATGATTTCAAACAAACATCAAATCCTATTAAGATCTTTTTTGCATACGACATTATTGTTACAGTTCATGTGGTTGCCATCCTTGTCACAACAAAAAAACCTTCAAGCCTTTCTTATATGGCATGTGCCCATGTATAAGTAGGCAACCAAAAATCATTTGCATGCCTAAACTCGCTCATGTCTTCTAAATTGTTTGCCATGAAAGCTTCATCATCCTTACAAACAGAAGCTTGTTATTGACAAAGATATACATTGCGGACGTGAATCATAAATATAAATCAAAGTTTTAAGGGTTTGCATGAAATTATAACAGAAAAATTGTTAAATTTTTTATAGATAATATAATAATATGAAAAAGATGATTACATACCTTAATTAACTTAAGGGGTAGGCTTTTCGAAGATAGCTGTAAATATTTTTGAAATGAATGGTAATTCGAAACGTCCATTGTCCAACATAGGATAATAAGTAGCTTAAAACGGCCGCCCATTGTCGCGGCAAATGATGTGGCTTCACATCAGCTTCAAGCCTCACCTTTCCACTCCCGCTACAAAAGATAGAATAATTAACAGTATCAACGGGTTGGTTTATTGAACAGACCAATTTCATGTATATGCTTGCAAAGGGTTGTCTCGTAATTTTCGATGGCCCTAGGCAATAACAACAAAAAGGTGTTATCTATCTATATCTATATATATAATAAACAAAGGTTTTTTTGAAATTTGACACGTCATTTAATCCATGTTGGCACTCCTGCCATGTCATTAATGCCACCTCAACTATTCCATGTCATCTATAGCAACTTAATTGTACAGCGATTTTAGTGGAGTTTGTTTGACTTTTCACCCTCAATCATTTTGTACCGACAATTATGCAAGGTACCTAATCTCCAATTTTAAAGTTGCCATATCTTTTCTCCATTGCAAGGTTAAAATTAAAATCATTACTTTTTTCTTTGAGTTTCAAGCTTTCCTAATATCATATTTGTCCAAGATATGTTTACTTTATAACTTGTTTGACGTCAATTTCACGGTTTGGGTTTTTTGTGGGTACTACACATTATCTTTTCAATTTTTATAAGTCACAATTAATATAAAAAAATTAAATGTTGTTCAAGCATATGTTACTTGAAGTTTGTCTTCCTAAAACTCATGGTTCAATTTAAAGGTGTAACTTCTTCTTATACTAGCCTAATTTGTATCACACTTTATTGCCTTAACATGAATAACAACCTGTTAACTATTTTTTGTTGGTATCTTTGTAATTATGCTTCAAATTATTTTTTGAAACCACATGGTTTAATAATATCTTCATGCGCTGTGCCTCAATTCTATAAATTCAAACGTATGAGGTATGACACATTAACAATTTTCATTCCATCGTTTACATCTCCTTTGTATTCTATCACTTGAAAATGTCCCTCATGGTTACCAAAACTAACATAATCAATGAGTTAACACCAATGAAAGATGATTGGTGTATTAAGGAAATTATAATATGCTTATGGAAACTGTTTGAAAGTCCATTGGAAACATGGAAGATTGATATGCTTCTACAAGACAAGGAGGTAGTATCTATATATATTTTGTATTTTTTCTATTGTATAATTATTTTCATTATTTTTAGGGATGTAATACTTTGATTGTGCATTTAAATTTTAGGAAACAAGATTGTTGCTTCTGTGAAGTAGTGTTTCTGTACTAAATTTGAAAAGTGTCCGGAAGAAGAGAAATGCTTCCAGGTTAGCTCTAAAAGTGGTGCACGGGTTATGCTTATTTGAAACATTGATCAAACTGCTGGGTTATGCAATGGGACAAGCCTAAGGATTCTAAAACTTGGTGAACATGTTATAGAGGCACAAATAATAACTGGAACAAATGTTGGTCACACTACTATCATCCCACGAGTGAAACTCAATACTTTAACAAGAGGCTTCAATTGAAGATTAATCGACGTCAATTTTCATTAGTTGTATGTTTTGCCATGTACAGCTTTATGTTGTTGTGTCTATAGTCAAAAGTGAGGAAGGCTCGAAGGTTTTGATATACGACTAGGATGGTAAAGTTTCAAACAATACTTTGAACGTTATTTACCATGAAGTGGTACAAAATATCTGACCCGCCATAAAACTAAATAGCTATTTGTATTTCGGCCCTCTTATACAAACTTATGTTTCACATTATCTGTTCTTTGTTACTTGGTTTATTGTTCTTTGTTACTTTGCACAAAACTAAACGTTCTCTTATTTTTTTTTATGGGATTGCACAAGATTGTTTGACAATAAATATTTATTAGCTTTTTTTTTTACTTTTGCACTTTATATTTTCTAACGTTTTATAAGCCACCCGTGATTTATCACGGGTTTATAGGCTAGTTACATTTATAAACTAAAAAGAAATTGTATTGAATTATATGACTGATCATATATGTTTGATATTATTATTACATAAAAAGGTTTTTAATATGTTTGTAATAAGACTGACAAACATAAAACGTTTGTTACGTACAAATAATAAGTAGTATCCTTATAACCACGTCATGGTGAATTACTTCAAACATAAGGTTGTCTAATATCACTTTATTTATCCATGGTCTCATCAACGTGGACAACAAGCTCAAAATAAACCAAGACACGTATCTATATTTCTGATGAGTGGCACTATCAAATTAGAGTTGTTGTGACTAAAAGCATGTAGTTGATGACAACGATGGTGCTATCAAATTACACGTAGCTAAGCTTATAAAAATAATACGTTTGGTAGGACGTAATAAAATGTCAGATGAATGGAATAAACGACGTAATGAAATAAATAGTGTAATGTAATTATTCATTACAATTATTAATGGGCTAATACCAAAAAAACGCACTATACTTGTAAAAAATAGTACTTTTGTGTATCGAACTTTTTTTTCCCCTCATTGGTGTACTAAACTTCAAATTTTTTGCCTCTTTTACGCACTTTGTGACGATTTTGCCCCTCAAATCTTTGAAAATTCAGGGACAAAAATGTCATAAAATTGTACGAAAATGCGTAAAAGAGGCAAAAAATGCAAGTTTAGTACACCAATGAGGAAAAAAAAAATTCGATGCATAAAAGTACTATTTTTGACAAGTATAGTGCGTTTTTTTTGTATTACCCCATTAATAATCATGTTTGGTTTGTTTGATAAAACGTAATGAAGTCATAATAGAAAGACTAGAATGCCCCCATTAATGATAGAAAGTTTATTTAATATGATTAGTTATTGATGGTTTTATGTAATTTTGATTTCATTATGGATGTAATGAAAAAAAGCAAGGAGGCCTAGGGAATAATATTGTTGTAATGGGTCATTCCCTGTAATGAACCATTACATTCCATATATGTAAGCAAACAACATTTTATCATTCCAACGTAATAATCATTTCCATTCCCTCTTTGATTACAACGTACCAAACACTACGAAACGAATGAAGTCTTAAGCTTAAATATAAATTGGTCTTTTCTTTCCTTGTAACTTCATGTCCCAAAAAAATAAAATAAAATAAAAATAAAAGATAGAACAAATATTAATAGTGCAAATACACAGATATACTATGACAAAGATCGGGGATTACAAAGTGCATGTTCGTTGCGTTTTCTTAGTCGTCTTTCTGAGTCGTATTTACTCGTCTACTCTACCGACTTAAGTGAGTTCTCAGAGCCCTGTTTTACTGTTTTCCACGTTTTGGGGTGGAAAGCATGATACGATTACTTAAAACTAAATTGTTTGTGCGTTTATGATATTATGAAGTTATTGAACAAATTTAATTTACTGATTGTGCTCTGATACCACTTCTGTCACACCCCGCTAAAACGGAAACACGAGGTGCAATAACTCATAGTACATCGCATAGTTATAGGTAACACCATACAAAATTTAAAGAAAAACATCATATTTTACAATAAGTTTTTACATTGTTTCAAAAGATAAGACATAATACATTTAACACAAGTTCCACGAGGTGCAATAACTCATAGTACATCGCATAGTTATAGGTAACACCATACAAAATTTAAAGAAAAACATCATATTTTACAATAAGTTTTTACATTGTTTCAAAAGATAAGACATAATACATTTAACACAAGTTCCCAACGATAACATCTTTTTTTTATACTTTTGCAAAAGATAACTTAATATAAATAAAAGAGTGCCCATGCAATACATCCGGAAATCACCAATTACTTTTGATCACCTGAAAAGCATGATAAAAACAGGTCAACTATTCTTTACAGGTCATTAGGCTGATCCTCATTGTTGGTGTTGCGTGTGCTCCTTCGCCCAGACATGGTTCTACAATTGATCACAAACATTTATTTTTAAGTAAAATTTTGACCAAAATTAATTTCAAGTAATACAAATAAAGACGTCAGAAAGATTTATATAAAGAAAAAAATGAACATTTTTCTTTAATACACAATTTGGATAATAACATTCGACAAAATTTGGCTTTTATCCATTCATTATAATATAAAGTTTTTGATACAAACATAATCCTACCATCCAGCCACACAACTAAACGTTTACAAACAAATCTACGTGCACACAAGTTTAAACAAAGACTACATCAACCCAAGTCACAGCTAGCCCCGGAACACAATCATCACTACAAGTACCAACACTAAGATCCGTAAGCATATCACTATGAAAAGACATAGGTACCAAGCCCTCTAGCTAATCTCTCTAGCCTCTTCAATTGTACCTAAAGCCCTGGTTTCCTGCTGTGTCATCCTCCAAGCTATCCCAGAAAAGTCGAGTAGAAGTTTTGCCTGATACTCAACTCCTATCCTACCGTCTCAGACCTCTGCAGCCAATTGCTGCATCCTCTGAGCTCTTCCGATGTCATCCCCGACTCTTGACTTACTGATACACCAATAACCAAGAGTCAGGAATGACATCGGAGGAGCTTGAGAGGATGCAACAATTGGCTGCAGAGATCCGAGATGGTAGGATAGGAGTTGAGTATCAGGCACAACTTCTACTCGATTTTCTGGGATAGCTGGGAGGTTGACACAGCATGTAACCAGGGATTTAGGTACAGCTGACGAGGCTAGAGAGATTAGCCAGAGGGCTTGGTACCTATGTTTCTTCATAGTGATATTCTTAGTGACCTTATTGTTGGTACTTGCAGTGATGATTGTGTTCCGGGGCTAGCTGTGACTTGGGTTGATGTAGTCTTTTGTTTAAACTTATGTACACGTAGATTTGTTTGTAAACGTTTAGTTGTGTGACTAGATGGTAGGATTATGTTTGTATCAAAAACTGTATATTATAATGTATGGCTAAAAGCCGAATTTTGTCAAATGTTATTATCCAAATTGTGTATTAAAGATTCATTTTTTTTCTTTATATGAATCTTTGTGACGTCTTTATTTGTATTACTTGAAATTAATTTTGGTCAAAACTTTACTTAAATAAATGTTTGTGATCAATTGCAGAACCATGTCTGGGCGAAAGAGCACACGCAACAACAACAATGAGGATCAGCCTAATGATCTGGAAAGAATAGTTGACCTGTTTTTATCATGCTTTTCAGGTGATCAGAAGTAAGTGGTGATTTCCGGATGCATTGCATGGGCACTCTTTTACTTATATTTCGTTATCTTTTGCAAAAGTATAAAAACAAGATATTATCGTTGGGAACTTGTGTTAAATGTATTATGTCTTATCTTTTGAAACAATGTAAAAACTTATTGTAAAATATGATGTTTTTCTTTAAATTTTGTATGGTGTTACCTATAACTATGCGATGTAACATGAGCTGTTGCACCTCGTGTTTCCGCTTTAGCGGGGTGTGACAGAAAATTAATATTTGTGATAAATTGTAGAACCTTGTATGGACGAAGGAGTAGATAAAGTGGAGTTGAAGAGCTATCAGCCCGAGGGTAATGAAAGTGAATAGAAATAGGGTAATGTTTGTGATAAGGCATGTATTGTAATAAAGAAGGCATCCTTTCTTCCATTCACTTTCATTAAATGTGTTTTGTGCATTTTCAACTTCGCTTTATAATATTAGCTACCATGAAAAAATAAAAGTACTTACTTTCTTTATAATCTCATGGAGTTATACACTTTGTTATGTTTATTCCATTCTTATCCAAATGACACCTCCAACTGAATCAATATATGTCTACTATACGTCTACCGTAGAAAACGAAACAGGGTTGTGCTGAATATTATTAAAGGAGGCACAAAAGAAGTCACGTATCTCACAAGGATACGTTGGATTTAAGATACTCTATTAAAAAGTAGAGTGATGTGACCCGGTATTATTTTGGTCAAAATGGCAAATATTAAAGCATGTTGGATTCGCCATTTCAGTAATTCTAAAATAATCCTAAGTAGTCTTGTAATTCATAATTATTATACATTTTCTTAAGACAAAAATTCAGAAAGTGATTTAATCTAAGTTTAATAATTGTTGAGTTTATTATAGTTGCTTGATTATTTTTAATACGATGTTTATATATAAATGTTATATATGTGTTATCTGTGATTATATTTTTAATTTAAAGCTCTAATTATGTGGAACATTAATATAATATCTATGAATGAATTTAATTACATGTTCAATTATTTAAATGATATTTTGTTAGACTTAACGATTTTGTATATCGGTTTATACGCAACTTTATATAGTTAAATCCAATTGGGAATGGCATAACTAAAATTGTGCGTCGGGTTTTGCACATGATGTTCATTCATGTGGTTCGATAATTATTCGACAAAAATATGACCAAAATTATGTAAACGAATAGACGCGCATAACGTAACCAATAACATGTATACTATTTGTTGTTTTGCGTACACTTGTTTTACATTACCTGGCGACCTTGGTGACACTCTTCTACCATCTTTTATATATCTTGCTCTTCCTGTGGTGTGCATATATATTATGATATCATAATGACCACTACCTTGTCTCGGCCTCTGCTTCTCTTGATACTGTTCTTTGCATTGTTGCTTGCACCTTAACTTTCTATCTTATTCCGCACCTCGAATCTGCTCACACTTAATCTTGCAATCCCCGATCTCCATATCTCTACCAGTCTTACGCGAAACAAGAGCGGCAGCTAAACACAAGAAGAAAAAAACACAACGTTCTCTTTAACTCCCATTTTTAGTTAATATACTTTTACTAACTGTTTTGCGTTTTGTTTGTGAACGAACATTATTGTGTCGCCGTAAATACACAATCGTCGATCGGGAATACGTGGTTGAGTTTTGAGCATGCATGTTGACAAGTGTTGAAGTTTCATGCGTGCCAATATGAGTATGCCAACAAGGATACAATGCAAAATGTTGATACTTTAAGGAGTGTGTTTTGTCGATTAGTGATAGTAATGGTTATCTATGGTGTCCACGTGAGATGAAGAAGGTGGTCACGTGGATGTACGGCAAGATACTCGGGTACAAACATAATCATTTATGAATAATGTTTGGGCGGGCTTCTCGTTGTCAGATCATTTTTGCCGACACGTGTTGTATTTGTTTGGAATAAATGTTGTGTCAAGCTGCATTTGTAGTTGTCGTACGACATCTTTTTTGAAATGAATGTTGTGTCGGACACCAGTGTGTTGCGGCGGGGCTAATTTTGGCCCTTAGTTTTCAAAAAATTTATGATACTTTTTAAAGTTATTTCATAGGTTAAATGTGCATTTTAAAAATTATTTTATTAAAAACCTATATATATATTAAACTTAAACATTTTTTTATAAAATCGTACGTACGTCAAAAGTATATCAATATTCGGGCTTGTTTTGTTCGTTATCGTGAGGCCTTTTTGCCAGTATTTTTTTAATTCAAGAAACCGCTAGGTATCTGTTATATGTTTAGCAAATAAAGTTTGTTATATAAAAGAAGTTGTAAATATTAAAAAGTTCAAGGTGTGTTTTGTAGGTTATTATTATTATTATTATTATTATTATTATTATTATTATTATTATTATTATTATTATTATTATTATTATTATTATTGTTGTTGTTGTTTTTTTAACTAATATTTCAAGGATCTATTTTTTTTCCCAAACGTATTAATCGGTGAAAAAAATTGTTTTTTAATTACAAAATAATATTCTAAGGCTCTTCGCTTGAAATCCCCCTCTATGAGAGGGAACAAGTGGGAAGGCGCCCGCTGCGTTGCAGCGGGAATTTTCGAAGAATTTTTGCGATAATTATTTACGAATAATGTTTGGAAGGGGCCTCTTGTTGTAAGATCGTGTTATGTTTTTTTGCCGACACGTGTTGTATTTATTTGAAGCAAATGTTGTGTGAAGTTATATTTGTAGTTGTCGTACGACATCCTTTTTAGATTGAATGTTGTGTCGAGCACCAGTGTGTTGCGGCGTGGCTAGTTTTGACCGTTATAGTTTTTAAAAAATATAGGATAATTTTAAAGTTGTTTAGTAATTAAGGGTGCATTTTGAAAGTTCTTTTATTTAGAAACTATGTATATATATTAAACTGAAACATTTTTTATAAAACCGTACGTACGTCAAAAGTATATCAATATTGGCTTGTTTTGTTCGTTATCGAGAGGCCTTTTTGCCAGTATTTTTTTATTAAAAAAACCGGTAGATATCTGTTAAATATTTAACAAATAAAGTTTGTTATATAAAAAAATCGTAGATATTAAGAAGTTCAGGGTGTGTTTTGTAATTTTTTTTTATTTTTTTTAACTAATATTTGAATAAACAAATAATTTCCGTTGTCTTCGATACTCCCAGGTATACAGTATATATATAGAGAATTTCTCAATTTTTTATTGTTTATATAATAGTAGTATTTTATTGTTTATCTAATATTTTATTTATCAGCCAATGAGGAGCAACCTCCCCTCTTTAATATAGTGAGTAGAGAATTCCGAGTTATAGTAGAAGGCAAATATTTTTTTTATGCCTGCACGAAACCCAATTTCTCCTCCTATAGTAGTTAGAGTGAATATATTTTTACTAGGAAGGTCGAAGGCTGTCCAAAGCACAGCCATTGTTGTTCGAAGATATATTTATAATTTATTTGATACATGCTTTAGTATGATTATAATAAATTATTCTAATAAAAGCCAAAGATGAAACTAAAATGGATATACTATACATGCTTGAGAGGAGAATAAAGTAAATCATGTTTTGACGGATATGAAAGGTATTGAAACATTTTTGATCATTATAGAATGTCACTATAAGTTAAAAAAAAATAATAAATAAATAAAATAAAATAAAATAAAATATAGAATGTTACTATTCTATTATTGGTTGGTTAAAATGATTTATTGTTAAAACTATACCATTGTAAAAGTAGAGGCGTTTTATTTTGCAAACCCAAAAACTCCCACATACTAATGGATCAATCCTGACCGTCGGATCAAAAAAACATGATTTAAGAATAAAAAAACACGGAGGGACCACTTCTGCCAATTCACAAAACTTACCCCACCAACCCCACCCCTACACCTCTCACTTTCAACAAAAATCTGTATANCCCCCCATTAACAATCCAATCGTGACGGGTAAGTCATACACTTTAATACTTATGCGTTATCGTATACACTTCAATTTTTATTAAATCCTATGATTTCTCACCAACCTATTATGGTTGACCGTTTTTAGCAATGTATTTTCAGGTTACTAAGATAACAACATGTGACTTGCATTTTTGGACCATCATCGGAGTCGAGGGATCGAGCGTCTTACCTTTCCATTTTTATGCACATTATGTAACGTGTTGATCAATGTTGAACTATTTTTCATGAAATTGTAACACCATTCATCCGGGACCTATTTTGTAAACTCTGATGTTTTTTCAATGATCAAACGATGTATTTCAAAAACGACACTTTTATGTGTTCATATAAACCTTGTATGAGATGGCCCTGTTCGTTACCACCAGGTATTCCGATTCCGCTGCATATAAGGTATAATTCAGGGTGTGACAAGAAGGGTTGTACCTTGTAATTTAATGATCATATAGACATACTTGTCCAAACAAAAGGGAAGAGTTCATGTCCAATGGGCGGCGGTGTAAGTTGAAAGTGGAAGGCGGCTTCTCAGTCGCTGCAATTGAAGGTAGTTGGGTTTTTTGATTGATTTATTTTTTTTTTACTGAATTGTTTAGGTTTATTTGGATAGCATTGCTAATTTATCCTGGACTTGTATATCATTTGTGATATATTATGTTTTTTTTCTCTTCTGATTATTAGGTTTTACTCAATAGCACTAGTAAAATAAAGCTTCACAAGTAAACAAAAAAACCTATATAAATATACCAAAATTTCCAAGTGATAATACAATAATCACTAGTGATAATACACCATAATATGCAGTTCAACTTCAAAATATACGACTGGTGATACTAGCAAGTATGACACTTTTCAACATTACCATTATTAGAAAAAAAGTAAATATCGGCCACTCAAAAGCTTTATCAAACAAATATTTCACAAATCATGATGGATTTAAACAATTGGCTTCCGCTATGGCCCATTTCTATGCAGTTTGAACTCTTGTGAAAAATACATTCAGTCCCAAACTAAATACCTACCTATTGACTTCGAACTTGTCAACTATAACACATTTATTTATAACCGTATAAATAATTAAACATAAACGCACTGTTTTCATCAAAATTGTTGTATTTACTTTGTTCTTCAAAATCCGTCTTCTCCATTGGTTCATTCATGCCAGCACTTCATTTTATTCCCAGATGCTTTCGGGGGAACCTTTGAATATCAGCATGCGATCACATATCCATGTGATACCACCTGTGGATATCACAGGGATATCAAGTGAAATCACTGGAGATATCACTGGTGATATCTACCATGTGGCGTCAGCTTTTCTATATGGTGATGGAGACGTAATCATGACAGGTGTTTGACCTTTCTTTAATTTTGTTTTGTGGATGTTGTGCTTTCTTCAATGGCAATTGCACTTGGTGATTCTTTTGTTTGTGATGGCTGTTTTTTTTTGCAAGGTCTCATTAAGTCTGCACTCATAAAATATTTTCATAATTTTTGTTAGTGTAGCGAATAGTTCATTTGTTTTGCAAATATCAATATTTCAAACAAAATAACTATTTGTTATCAAAATTAAATTATACCAATCACAATAATTAACTTGTATAGCTTACAGGTGATACACCTACCAGTCAATATTGGTTATCAATACCGCGGTAAAATACTCTTTGAAACCATGCAGTATATCCTAGTGAATACACTAAGCGCAGTTCAATTTGTGATTTGCACGGTTGAAGTCAAAAAAAAAAAAAAAAAAAAAAAAAAAAAAAAATACCAAATATCACTAGTGATATACAGCATATAGCAATTTCACTTCAAATATCACTGGTGATACATACATATGATACTTTTTCACTCACAATTTCACTCAACCCACTTGGTGTGCATCATGTACTACAAAGCTTTTTACTCAGAACTCCAACCAAATGAAAGATAAAAACACAACCAATAAACACAAATAATTAGTCCGCAAGCACGTAACCTTCATCTCGACATTCAGTTGGTTCATTTGAACCGGTTTTTTTTGTTTCATGGATCTGGCTTGTGCCTCGCTGATTCTTTCATTTTTGTGTTTTATTGATGATTTGAAACGGTTAACAATCGGTTGATGAGTGTTTGTTGTAGTTTTTTAATGGAGTTAGCGAGAGAAGTGGGATTTTTTTTTATACAGATGGCTTGAAGCCCACGTTCTAGAAAGAAAAGGAAGGAAGGGAGTGTTGCCCTAATCCTCTCCTATATATAGGACACTATGTAACTCTTTAATATTATTGGTTAATTTCATATCTTAAGGAAACTCTTGTTCTTTCATCTTTCATATTGATCTTAATCAACCAAGTCTATTTCTCATCTCATTTCTCTCATTTGAATACTTGTGTTTACTAATATGGTGACCTAACATTTGAGATTTTGTGATCCCAATTGATTTAAATAAGTTTAGAAGCATGGGAGAAAATGTGGTCAGATTTTAACATGTACTGATTATGAGACGAACTAGTCACTGCTGCTAGTGCACAAAGTTTTGAAAGGTGCAGAAATTTTGAGCAAATACGCTCCCTCTCAATTAATGACCCGTTTTCTATTTAAAGAGCGGTAGTCATTACATTGAGCGGCAGGTATTTGTGAAAATTAAGTCCAATAGCCACCTTGTAAACCACAAAAACACTCTTGAAGAATCATAGATGAGAGAGATTTTGGGATGAAAGAAGACTTCTCTTCTTTATCAAGAAATAATGCACTGAAGCGTACATATATTTCGAGTAAACATGGATATAAAGTAATCCATGCCCGAGTGAACTTCACCCAGTAAGAGGAACAACCGTCTTTTGGCGACGTGTTTTCCCTATAAATAAGAACGGGTTGCTATCTGAAGTAATAGCAAACCGATATGACATGTTTTAACCATTTATTATAACTTCTGCTCGAGCTTCATTTAAAATTCCGTGCCATTGTTGAATGACATTTCTAGAATCTTAAATGTTATCGATAAACAGAAGACATGCCTAAAGAAGAACTATTTTTGTGTTTTTGTATTTTCAGATTTTTATGGTTTTCTAGGTTTTGTATTTTTGTAATTTTCTTTTTGGTTTTGAATATGTACAAGGATATCTGAAGCAAATCCATTACTCCTCATTCTCCTCCTGAAGACGTTTGAGTGATTCTGGTGTGATGCTCTTTATTCAAAGACGTGGGAGAATGAATTGAAATCGTTCTCTCGGAAGTGCTTTTGTGAAGATATCAGCCAGCTGAAACTCTGTCCTCACGAAGTATAGTTCCACAATTCCCTTTTCAACTTGTTCCCTGATGAAATGATGTAGAATATCAATGTGCTTCGATCTGGAGTGCTGGACGTTGTTGCAGCAAAGAGCTTTGGCACTTTTGTTGTCACAGTACATCGGAATCTTGTTGTAAATGAAGCCATAATCTGATAGTTGAGACTTCATTCATAGGATTTGAGCATTACATGATGACATGGCAATGTATTCAGCCTCTGTGGAAGAGATGGATGTACTCATTTGTCTCTTTGATGACCAACTAACTAGCTTGTCTCCCAGAAATTGAGCTGCACCTGAAGTACTTCGACGAGTATCTTGACACCCCGCATGATCTGCGTCAGAATAGGCCGTGAGGGCCATAGCAGTGTCTTTAGGGTACCAGAGACCCATATGGATAGTCCCTTGAAGATACCTGAAGACTCTCTTGACCGCTTCCAAATGCTTTTTGGTAGGCTTGGATTGATACCGAGCGCACATGCACACAGCAAATAGAAGATCTGGCCTACTAGCAGTGAGGTACATTAGGGACCCAATCATGCTGCGGTACTTAGTTTGGTCGACTGGGATTCCGACAGTATCCTCATCCAGTTTTGATCTTTCGACCATCGGAGTGTCAACTGAGTCACTTGATTCAAATCCAAACTTCTTCAAGATTTCAGTGGCGTACTTGGATTGATTGATAAAAATGCCATTGGAATTTTGAGATACTTGTAATCCCAAGAAGAATGACATTTGTCCCATCATGAACATTTGGAACTTTGAGTTCATTTCTTTGGCAAAGCAATCACATTCCATTGGTTCAGAAGAGGCAAAGATAATGTCATCTACATAGATTTGAACATGAAGCAGATGTTTTCCTGATCTTCTGGTAAACAGTGTAGGATCAACAACACCCTTGGTGAACTTGTTAGCTAGAAGAAACTTGGATAACGTGTCATACCCTGCTCTGGGAGCCTGCTTTAGTCCATATAGTGCCTTTTTCAAGCAATAGACATGATTTGGACGTTCAGGGTCCACAAAGCCTTCAGGCTGACTCACATATACCACCTCCTTCAAGTTACCATTTAGGAATGCAGTCTTAACGTCCATTTGATATACCACCATATTCTGACTGGCCGCATTAGCAAGGAAAATCCTGATGGCTTCAATTCTAGCAACGGGTGCGAAGGATTCTTCAAAGACTATTCCTTCTTCTTGTCGGTATCCCTTGGCTACTAGCCGAGCCTTGTTTTTCAGAACATCACCACGCTCATCAAGCTTTACTTTGAAGATCCACTTGAGAGCTATAATCATAGCGCAATCTGGAGGAGGCACCAATTCCCATACATCGAGTCAATCAAACTCATGTATTTCTTCTTGTATTGCAGTGAACCAGGATTCTTTAGTCAGTGCATCTTTGAAATCCTTAGGTTCAGCTTTGGATAGTATGGAATTGACGAAGCACCACAAGGTATCGGTTGCAAGTTGTTTACGTGTAGATACCGGACGCGAGGGATTTCCAATGATGTTGTCAATTGGGTGATTACTTGTCCACTTTCTGAAATGCTCGTGATGTTGAGGATTGTGAACTGAAGTGGCCGTGTTTGAATCCTCTGAAGAAGTAGCTCATTGGAGGGTTCAGGAGCACATATGTTGACAAATGGCTCATCAACAGGTTGAGCAATGGGATTTACTTCAAAAGAATTATCTGAGGCAGTTCCTTGATGTTCAGACGAAGTTTGATCGTTTGACGTGGGTTGAGTATGACTGGATGATGGAGCATCTTGACCAATGGAGATGGAGACAGATGGACCATTTGTATCTTGAGAGGCATTTACAGCAGCAACATTAGGATCTATAACTTGTGGTACAGGCTCGATAATCTGCTAAGACTCAAAATATTCATCAAACATTGGATCAAATAACTTCTTCAGTTCCTCACTTGTGGGGGGTACATAAGGAGCAGCAGTAGTGGAAGACTGTACAAGTCCTGAACTAATTGGTCCAGATGTCAAAAGGTTATGAGCGGGTCCAGAACTGGAGTGTCCAGGAGCCGTATGCTCAGTCAGCTCATCAAACGTGACGTGAATGGTTTCCATAATTTGTCGGGTTCTTTTGTTGTAGATTCGGTAACCCCTTTTATCTGGTGCATAACCAATAAAGATCCCAATATCAGCTTTTGCCTTCAGCTTACCCAAGTCTTCACTATCATTGGTTGGGTAACATAATGCACCAAACACACGTAGAACGAAAGATCAGGTTTTCTTCCATGCACCAGCTCATAGGGGGTTTTGCTGTGAAGAGGATGAATCAGTGATCGGTTTTGGGTGTAGCAAGCAGTCGCAATTGCCTCCGCCCAGAGGAACATTGGAGATTTAGAAAATATTAGCATGGTTCAAGCAACTTCAACAAGGGTATGGTTTCGTCTTTCAACGACTCCATTCTGCTGAGGTATTCGTGGAATACACTTTTGTTGACTTATGCCAAGGTTTTCATAAAATTGAGTAAGTTGCTTGTTGACAAACTCTGTTCCATTTTCTGTGCGAATGAATCTGACAGTTTTATTGAGTCTAACTTGCAGCTGCTTGATAAGTTTAATGATGATCTCGGGTGTCTCATCCTTGGATCTCAAAAACTTTACCTATGTAAACCGAGAGTAATCGTCAACGACCACTAAAACATATCTCTTCCCATTGATGCTTTGTACTCTCATTGGTCCACACATATCCATGTGAAGGGTGTGAAGGACTTCCATAATGGTATTGATTTGTTTGGGTTTGTGAGTGTGTTTCTTGCTTTTACCCAGTTGACAGGCAGAACAAAGATGATCTTTTTCATATTTCAGCCGAGGCATGCCTCGAACAAGATCCTTACGAGTGAGCTCATTGATGATGCCGAAGTTCAAGTGATTCAAACGACGATGCCATAACCATGATTTGTTCTTTGAGGCCTTAGATAACAAGCAGATAGGTGATAACCGTTCATGTCTTCAATAGATATAGTGTAGAGGTTTGTGCCACAGCTACCCTTCAGAAGATCCACACCATCCAATTCTCTGACAAAACAAGTGTGTTCTGAAGGTGACTTCAAGATCGGAGTCACAAAATTGACCAACTGAAAATAGATTGTGCCCAAGCCCTTCTACATAATATACGCTAGAAATCACGCTGTCACCAAACACATAACCTCCATAACCTATTATAGCACCACAATGATCATTCCCGAATCTAACAGTCCCGATAAACTTATTCACGAAATTTCTGAGCCGTGAGCAATCCCCAGTCATATGTTTTGAGCAGCCTGAGTCCAAATACCAAAGGACGATTTGTACGACCTAAGATATGATGGATGATTTGGAGGGACCAGTTTGTTGTGGTGATGAAACTGCAGAAGACAGATTGGCCATGAAGATGATTTGTGCAGTAGGTTCATCATCAACATCTGAGTCGAAAGCATCACAATCTTCTGCCTGGAAGATGTTCGGATCATTGAGAGCTAAATCCTGAACTGGTTGATCATCCACATCGGCATCAAATGTGTTCCCTTCATCTCCTGCTAGGAAAATAGCTGCTCCTCATCCAATGCCACTCCATTCTCCTGGGCTTGCATCAACAACATCTTATCTTTGAAGTAGTCAGAGTTCTGGGGACATTTGGGTTGATTGCAGTTCCTTGCAAGATGACCTAACCCACCACAGTTGTAACATTTGGGTTGTCTTCCGTGTCCCTGATTAGTATTCCCAACTCTATTCTGTGCATACCCCCTGACTCCATTTCTTTGGTTAACATTTTGCCTTCCTTGAACCACAACACGTCCATCTTCCACAACAGCAAGATTACGTGGGTTAGATGACGTTCTGAGTTGGTTGTCGGTTTGAGGAAGTGTAGCTCTGAATTGTTGAACCAGCAATGAGACTTGGTTGGAGAGATTATCTATCATCTTGTCAGTGTGAGAGTACCCCGAGTCTGGTTGAGTATTCTTGACAGTTGTTGATTGCACAGATGACTGACCAAGGGAAGACTGGTTCTGGGTTGCTTGTGTAGTAGGGTGACTGATAAAATCAAGTGGGGATTGGTTGAATGTTTGAACACTGGAGATGAGAGCAAGAGGATCATTCGTGGTTGTAGGATTGAACTTCTCTCTCAACTGACGGTCATACATCGCATGCTTCTCATGTTGTTGCAAGTAAGCATAGAGCTGTTCATAGTTGGTGTTTCTGAGTCCTTTGTTGAGCTTCACCGCAGTGACGAATCGATCCCATTCTAGTGACATGTTGTTAACAAACTTTGAATTGAGTTGGATGTTAGGCATTGTCATTATGATCATCTTCATGTCATTAACAAGCTTATGGAATCTGACATAGTAGTCTGTAATGTTTTCACCGGGGTTCATCTTGAAATGCTCAAACTCATCATACAGCTGAGACTCACGATGTTCTTTGGTAAGTTCCGAACCAGCTAGCAGCATTTTGACATTATCCCAAACGGCTTTGGCTTCTGTGTTGAAGTTAATGAGTTTGTAGACATCCTTGGGTAATCCTTGTATCACACTGTTGGAAGCTCGAATGTCTGCATCATAGCGTTTCTTTTCAGCTTCGTTAAGATCATTGTATGTACGAGGTCTGTCAATTCCAAAGGTAACTGTTCCATCTTCACTGGTAGAAATAACATCTCTTGTAGTACCCATTTGAAATGGTCCTTCGTCAATTGATCTCAGGATGTTCTCACCATTTTCCTTGCCCTGACAATAAAGATGTATTCTTTAGGACCATGATTCATAATCAGTCCTATCGAGCATAGGAGGTCGGGTATCGGACCCAGCAGCCTGAATGTCATCAGTTGAAGCCGTAGTTGTCATGATGTAGTCTTAAACGGGATTTTACAACTCTTGTGACTTAAACCGAGAAATCGATTCTTTCCCGGGATTTTATTAAAGTCAACAGAGGAAACTGAAAGACGTAATATGCGAATTAGACTTAGAATGAGAACTTAGATAAGTCACAATTTGTACTAAGTGTCAAGTCGCGACAAGTCAAGTAACAATATATCCGATCGTAATAAGTCAAGTCGTAACAATTAACTCGCAAAGTCCAATCACAATCAGATTAATCGAAACGACTTAAGTTACAACAACTCACCAAATACAAGTAATTAACAAATCACTAGAATCTCACAGCTGAGTTAATCGCTAAACACCACCACAATACTAGAGCTAATCGCTGAAAATAGAGGTAATCGCTAAAACAGCTAATCGCTAAAAAGCTAATCGTTGGATGAGGTAATCGCTAAAAGCAGCAAATCGCTAAAAAGCTAATCGCTGGATGAGGTAATCGCTAAAAGCAGCAAATCGCTAAAAAGCTAATCGCTGGATTTAGGTAAACGCTAGTCAAGAGTTAATCGCTGCTGAAAGCTAGTCGCTGGATGAGGTAATCGCTAAAAGCAGCAAATCGCTAAAAAGCTAATCGCTGGATTTAGGTAATCGCTAAGCACTAAAAGACAGTGCGTACTAATCGCTACCACTAAACTCCAAGCCAGTCGCTATCTAGCGATTTTGTCCTTTTGTCCCAATATAGTAAAAACACACTAATCGCTAGATTTAAACGCTACTCAGTCAGATCTAATCGCTACCAAGAATAACATCCAGTCGAGGTAATCGCTAAGTAGAAAACGACCCAAAATCCTTCACAACACCAAACTAACGAAAGATATAACTTATCCAACTGAAGAACTAAGTAAATCTAACACCACTAATCACAAAAGTACACCCATAACACTTCATATATCACAAACAAGATCAAACCAAAATGTTTTCCTATAAAACTACTCTAACCAACTAAAACCACAAAAACCAAACCAAATCCGAGAATCCAAGGCCCTAAGATGAAACCATGGCTCTTGATACCAATTGTAGGATACTCATAAACATAACACTTATGGTTCTTGTGATTATGGATCGAATAGGAAGAGTTTAGAGAGAGAAAGTGGGAGCCTTTAGAGAGAGAAACAATATGTGTATATTAGCTTGTAATGAAAGGTCCAACCCTCACCCTTGCTAGGTGAGGGGTATATATACTACAACATACTAAATGCCTCTAATAGGCTGTGGATCGAGCTGACAGTGGGTAAAGACCCGACCCGACTCCACAAATGCTAACTAATATTAAACTATGTACTAACTAATATGATAAATACTACGAGCTACATAATGCTAAACAATACTCGGGGTGACCGAGTCTTCTATATGAAAAACGTATTCCTAACATAGTTTAATTAAGATGTTTTCTTTTTAATAATTGTAGTTTAATTAAGATGTTTTATGTTTAATTATCGTAGTTTAATTAAGATGTTTTATGTAATTTTTGTTTTATAAATGTTTATGTTAGTTTTAAATGAAGTATTTGTTAAAATTTTGGGTTGAAATTGAAAATACTTGGGGTTGAGGTGAGTTGGGTGGAGGTGAATTAAGGTGGGTTATAGGTGAGTTATGCTACCGGGGTGGAAAGTCATGAGTTAAGGTTAAAAGGTTAAAGCTGATGTGGCGCTGACGTGGCAGTGAGTTAAGTTTTAACCTTGTGTTACCTTACCGTGTGCTCTAATTGAGAATTGCTTTAGTAAAGGTGCGTTTAGCTTAGCATGCTAAAATCATATGTTTATTTATATATACTAGATGAGTACCTACATATAGCAATAGTGTATAGCAATTAATTGTTATACTTGCGAACTTGCGGTTTTTGCGTGACACTTAATGCAACACTTAAAGGTTCAATAATTATCATTGCGATGGAAAAAAAGTTTATGGGTTAGAATAAAAAACAAATGGAAGTTTGAGGATTTTTTAATTATTAGTTTAATGATATATCCTTTTTAATTTTGGGTATATTTGTAACTTAACATTTTTTATTCTGAGAGTTATTAATCAAATAAATATTCTCTTTATACGTAGTACAGATAAAAGAGCTCGTTTAAACTAGCAAATGCAATCGAGCTTCATGTTTAAAGCTCAAAGTTCGAGCTCAATGTTTAAAGCTCAAGCTCGAATCGAGCTTACAAAGAGCCGATCTCATTTAGCTCAGGAGCTGCTCGGCTCATTTACACCTCTAGCAATAATATTTACTTTTGATCGTGTCATAAGTTCACAAAAATGTCTTCACGTTTCATGGTACATGGTTTTTGAGTTTGGTTTAACAAAGATAAAAGGAAATAAAAAAACAAATCAAAGTCCATGTGAAATAGTTTAGCCACTAATTTTTCAATCAAATGAAATAATAATTATAAAATAATAAATATACTCTCTTTCAAAAATTAAATATATAAAAAATCATTGATCGTTAAGTAAAACTAATTATATTATCATGCTTTGTTCAAAAAAGAATTACACTATCATGTCGAGCATAATATCATCCTTCATTAGAGCGGTACTTCTATATACTTTCGACCATTTTTTTTTTTGAATGTTGAAATTGACACCCTAATAAAAAACATTTAATTTTTAATTTTTAAAATTACATGTGATTTGTGAAATTATATCTGATTTGAGATTTAAACTTTAAAATCTACATCACAAAATAGTGTAATATGTAAGACCCATAAAAAAGCGAAAAAAAGCTTGTCGCATGTTATTTGTAAAAATATGTTTGTCGTAATGACATTCTTTATCGCTTAACAGTAAACCGTTTGTGAGATATTTTGTTTTAGAAAAAAATAAAAATGTATTTTTCTTTTGATTAAAAAAAAAGATGCGTAGTTAGGATTTTTCGATTTCATTTTCAGTTTCGTTGATCTTCATTTAATTTAATCAAATGTGTAACAAAACAGAAAATATGTCGATCACTTTCTATTTTTACATGATACATATTAATATTAGAAAACTTCAAACCACAAAAACTATATCGAGTAAAACAAAATCAATTAGTGGGCGAGTGCAAAGTGATGATCGCCAAACAGATCGACACCTGGTCACGAGCTGGACAGCCGACCTAGTCCGCATGCGCACACAATATCCTTATCCTGTACGAAAAGAATTTGAAGACAGCAAGTTTATATTCACACCTTGAATATTTTTAACAAAATGAAAGTTTGCTAAAAAGTGAATAACAAAGCAACACAAACCAGTTTCTAGAAGGAGAAGTGATAGTCACCCCTAACTCCCTTAAGTAGACTTGACCAAAGGCATACAAACTTAATTGATGGATTTATTCATGCATTTAATAATTAAGTCAGCCTAGAAAACGAAATGATAGTTACCTCTAAATAGACTAAACCAAAGGCCTACAAATTTAATCGGTGAATTTATCTATGCTACATCATTCTACTTAGAGGGTTAGGAGTGGCAACGCCTTAACACCGTTATGTCTGATGTGGCATGCGTTGCATTATTCATACCCACCTATGAGGCGTTGTTATGGCGTTGAGAATTACGTTGGTATACCAACGTACATTGGAACTTAGAGTGGATAAAAAAAAAAAAAAAAAGAAAAGAAAAAAAAATCACTTTTAGCCCAATGGTTTTTTTTTTTTTTTTTTTTTTTTTTTTTTCTTTTTTTTTTAACTCCTCTATAAATACAACATCCTTTTACCTAATATTTTCTCACTTAACTCACACAGTAATTATAAACCCTACACATTGTGGCTTGTTCTCTCCCTTATTTTGTTGAAGAAATGCAAACTTATGTTCAGAAACAATGTGAGTAAGAGGCTACGGCTCGCCAGAATGCTATTGTGAAAGTTATCAAGATGTTTGAGCACACAAAGGCAAAGAAGGAATGGTTGAGAAAGTATCTATGATGGTGACTAAAAGCATGTTATGATTGGGACATCGATCAATTGCCAGCTTATAGCGTTCCCATGCTTCAAATAAGGACTCATCGGGAAGCTGTCGGAAGTTGCTAATATCATTTCTCAACTTAGTTACCATGGATGGTGGAAAGTATTTTGCTAAAAATTTGGTAACCATTTCATCAAAAGTGTGGATCGAATTCTTCGGGAGACGATCAAACCAGGCATTAGCATGATGAGTGAGAGAATATGGGAAGAGGTATAAGCGAAGGCCGTCATCGGTGACACCATTCTGCTTCATACTTTGGGTGACGGTCAAAAATTTATCGAGATGCTTATTTGCATCGTCACCCGGTAAACCGTGGAACTGACACGAGTTCTGGACCTGCTGGATCATGTGGTGCTTGAGTCCAAAATCCGTGGAACTGATAGTGAGTGGTGCAATGGGTCCTCCCCTCCCCTGCATAGTAGGCTGACACAGCTCCTCCATCGTTCGGAGATCGGGAGCTGCATCCCCAGTTTCAGATTTGGGAGGGGGTGGAGGGGGTGGTGGGTTATCGTCAGGCATATTAATGGATATTTCTTCAGCAGCAAGCAATTCAGCTATGCTCTTTTGACGATTCCTTCTGGATTGGGAACGAGTGCGCATGCACTAAAAAATATTCACAAGTAAAACAAGACCGAGGCAAAACAACAGTGAACTTAAACCAATAACCACAGTGTGACTGGCTTCTTTGAAAAAGGTACACCAATCACAAGAGTACAATGGCAAGTTTTAATCTTTAGTTTGGGAACTTATTAATGTTCATACACCCAGTTGGGTTGTATTCTGCCTTGATTTGCGGTGGTAATATTTTACGTAATTATTTAACAATAAAACAAATGTTTTTGGCTTTTTGGGGTGTGTGTGAAAAAACTTGGAAATTATTTTTGGAATCGATTCGTTAACCGAAATCGTTCCTTTAAGACTACTCGCAGGTTGGCGGGAGAGAAGAATGGATCTCTCTTCGGTTCGCAATTTAATGTCAGAACCTCCGTATTCCAACTGTATAGGTTGTAATCTTAAAGAATCGAAGTAATTTAACTTCACGATTTGTTTTGTTGTTTATGATTTTTTTGGTGTTGTTAACACTTTAGGAAAAGTGTTAATGAATTTTTTTTGATATGATTAAGATTTTTACAAAAAATTTACAAGTGATGTGATTTGTACAAGGAGGGTTTTGAAAATCACTAAACCTAAATGTTTTTAAAACACGCAACAACCTCCCCGGCAGCGGCGCCAAATTTTGACTGGTCTCAGAACCAACAGGTATTGTTACACAAGCTAGCCACTTGTGAATGGCTAACCGTAACAAATAAACCCTGAAAGCTTAAGACCAGATGCAATGAAATCCTGGAGAGTATAGTGTTTCCCCGGGTCGTTAAAGTCCCAACGAGGTTGAAATTGTGTTTGGAAAACGTTCTGGAATAAGTGATTATGAATAGTAACCAGATAAAGATTTGGATTGATTTTACACTAATGATTGCTTGAAATTGAAAATGAAAATGTACAATAACAGATATGACAAATATATAACACAAAATGCAGTTAAGCAAAGTACAGGGACTAAAAGTGACAACTTCTAAACTACAGGGGCTAAAAATGACAACTTCTAAACTACAGGGGCTAAAAATGACAAGTTCCAAACTTCAAGGGTGTAAAATGAAAATTTTGAAACTTATAATTTAAAGAAAATTAAAATCTAAAAAAGTAAATATTATATTAATATTATACTAATTTAATATTAATTAATTAATATAAACTATTTTAATTTACTTAAAAACTATTTATATTAATCCTAAAAAGATTTCCTTTAAAAATTAGACTTAGAAAATTACAAAAATAATTTCTAAAAATCTAAAGTGACTTAAAATATTTATAAAAATTAAAAAGAAATATTTTTGTCTTTTTGTGGATTTTTTATAAATTAAAAAACTTAATTAATATTTAAAACCTAATTAAACTATTTAAAAGAGAAAAATGAGAAAATGAAAAAGGAAAATTATAAAATTAATTTTTACAAATTCTAATTAATGTGACAAAGCTAGAAAAATTATAAAAATGAGAATTATATTAAATATTAATAACTATTCTAATTTCTTTTTGGTTTTTTTAATTATATCGTTCGGAGATCAGGAGCTGCATCCCAAGTTTCAGATTTGGGAGGGGGTGGAGGGGGTGGTGGGTCATCGTCAGGCATGTTAACGGATATTTCTTCAGCAGCAAGCAATTCAGCTATGCTCCTTTGACGATTTCTTCTTGACTGGGAACGAGTGCGCATGAACTAAAAAAATATTCACAAGTAAAACAAGACCGAGGCAAAACAACAGTGAACTTAAACCAATAACCAAAGTGTGACTGGCTTCTTTGAAAAAGGTACACCAATCACAAGAGTACAATGGCAAGTTTTAATCTTTAGTTTGGGAACTTATTAATGGTCATACACCCAGTTGGGTTGTATTCTGCCTTGATTTGCGGTGGTAATATTTTACGTAATTATTTAACAATAAAACAAATGTTTTTGGCTTTTCGGGGTGTGTGTGAAAAAACTTGGAAATTATTTTTGGAATCGATTCGTTAACCGAAATCGTTCCTTTAAGACTACTCGCAGGTTGGCGGGAGAGAAGAATGGATCTCTCTTCGGTTCGCAATTTAGTGTC
>LBNU01017659.1:6459-43241 GCA_014162995.1 Artemisia annua
TTTCACTTTTCATATTTTCATTTTAAAACTTGTTAACCCAAAACTGCTTATCTTTTCTGCTTTTTCTCTGCTTATTATTGAGTTTCAAAAATATTTGTTTTTATAAAAAGTACTTATTTTCATTAGTATAATAAGTTTTCAATATAAAAATCAAAAAAATAAAATAAAAAGAAAAAGTGCAAAACCAGGGATTCGAACCCTGGTCTCCACACAGCCCACACCTCACACAAACATCACTTAACCCAGTTGCACCCTAGAGATTTCTCGTCAAGTATTCATTTAACAATTCATTTGTCATCTTTTTCAATTAATAGCTAATTATCTGTTTTGCTTATTTTTAGCTTATTTCAAAAAGCCTTTTCCAATTTCTTATTTTCCTTGAATTAAATTAATAAAAGATAGTTTTCTGCCAAATTTCATAATTTTCCAATTTCATTAAACATTTTCTTTATTTAATTTTTATAATTTAGTTTTTAATTCATAATAATAAAAATAAAAATCAAAAAAATAATTTTCTTTTTTCTAAATTTTCTTTTTTCAAATAGGGACTTAGGAAAAATAGATTTGCATTTATAGGGTTAGTATTTCTTAGATTTCACTTTTAGGCTCGTTTATTTACGTTACGTGTTCGTTTTTAAGTTTATTTACGTTTTTTGCTTACGTGTGCTTCTCATATTTGTTTTACTTGCTTAATTAGTTGTTTTTAGCTTATATTTCATATTTGTAGTTTAAAAATTCCTAAATCTCACTTTTATTCACTATTCACGACATTTAATCACAAAACAGAATCACGTATTCAATTCACATTTCTCTTGGATGATACAACCCGGGAAATTCATATTCCCTTTGAATTTCTTTGAAAAATAAATATATTATAATTGACTCGAATCGTTACTGTAATGGAAATATAAAATAAAAAACATTCATCGCCAAATATTATATTACACGATACCCACTGCTGCAACACACAAATATCCTGCTAGTCAGCAATAAAAAGGTTATAATATCATATCTTTTCCACCAGGAGTTTTGTTATCCAAAATCAATGATGGAAACTAAATAAGAGGGTTACGCTCGTTGCGAGACTTAACCCAACACCTTACGCCATAAGTTTTCGACAGTTATGCACCACATGTGTCCATGTTCTTGAAGGCACCCATATCTTTCAAAAGGATTCGCGACATGTCAACTTGATAATTTATAACATATAGGAGTTTTAGCCCAAATGGCTAAAGCTCATACAACCATAACCGGCCCACAAGGCTAAAATCCCAACATACATGACTTGGGAAATCAATTTTCCAAGCAAACATCGACCAAACTCAAGCATTCTTGGAGAACAAACTCTAGAGCAAGAACAGACTTGGGAACTTACCTTAAAAAACCGTTACGTGTTAATGCCACGTGTAACTACCTCGTTCGTGTAGAGGTGATGCTGCGGGTATTTCATTTGTGCATGGAGATCTTGACAAAGATTCTAGTAACCACCTAGGTCAATTATGTCATGCCACGTATGATTCTTGTCTTCTTCATAAGATGATCACCACGTGGTTCACCTAGGACCGTTGGATTATCTACGACTGCTGGATCACCTCCCCATGTTGCATACAACCCCAAATGCATCCTTATAAATACAAGTACATTTCATGGGAAGACCCAACCTATCTTCTGTTGGGTCCCCCTATTTTGAGCAAAACATGAACAATGATAAAACAAATAAGATTAAGTTTGTTCAACACCTAGTTTAATTTTTATGTGCAATTAGTAAAGATTATACCCAAGTGTTTATGGAGCAACACATGGGATTGAATGACAATATAAACTTTCTAAAATCAAACAATAAGAGTAAGCTAGCTTTGCTTTGTTTTTCTTAGGAGAGGAGGATCCTATTAACTATACATTTACATTTAATTTACTTTTGTGTGTAGGACCCTACATATCTCTATTACAAATACTCTTATATAAAGAGCTAGGAAATTAAAGCTTCCAAGAGAAGTTTTAATAAAATATACCAAGAAATTACTAAAGTACAAAAGTAAATAGATATTTTAACTATTTGCTTTTGTACTTTGTTTGACTTTCTTACACATGTTTTTAGATTTATTTTTCCAATGTAGCCTTGTCTTCCCTATGTTCTTTATTAACCAGTTTTGTATTTGTTTGTCTAAAAAGAAAAAATACTTTTATTTTTTCATTCCTAGTGGGTTGATCTTCCAACAAATAATTCATGTTTGTTTCTTGAGAGATAAGATCAGGAAGTCTTGGTACTTGATCTTCACTCACTGGGTACCGGCTCAGGTTGTGATAAGTCTTTTCTTTTTCAGACTTTAAAGAACATCTTGTGAATGACTCTATAATGAGTGAGGAGCACTTCTTCATGACTGCTTCATCATGGAGAGAATAAATACTTAGGGTATTTTTCATTCAAATACTATACAAGGGGCAATTTATGTACTGAATTGACCCAACATCTTCCCTACATTTCATACATACAAAACGCACAGACTAAACCATCGTGTACAAGTGTTAACCCAACTCAGGATAATCATTCTTATCTTGGGGTCCTTACTGAATGAAGGAAAAGAAAAAATACGATTCATCAACATCTCATATCACACCTTTGATTAAACCCTAAATCCTCGTTTTACCTACCATACGTAAATAATAATGTTCTTTTGCTTTGCATTTGATTAAACAACATGCTCCACCGCTTGTGTGAGCCCCAATCAATTCCTAGAATTTATCCGGTGAATAACAAGATTAATAAAAATACAAAGCAGAAAAAATATCATATTTAATGACTAAGACTTTTACAAAAGACTTAAAGTTTATCAAGTTTTTGTAAAAATCTTTTCAAAAAGTTGTTGCAATGCAAAAAAAACTTCATCAAAAAGCTTTTTGAAATAGTGAAAAGTCTCACAACTTTACCCATTGTAGATGCTATAATCAGTGATGATAATTAGTAAACTTTCTTTTCAAAAGATAATAATTTCTAAAAAAGATATTGATAAGCGTATTCCACTTATTATTCCTAAAACCGGGCCTAAGAAATCTATTACAAGTAATAGAATGCCGTTGAAATAGTTGATTATGACTTTTATAAGTTTTAAGGACTTACCTGATTGGTTAGTAAAACCTAATAGTCAAACTAATAGTCAAAGAATCTGTAATGTGGTTATAGAAAGATTTATGTGTTACTTTTATAAGAAAGAAGGACTTAAAGGATTAAAGTTGTCGAGTGTTAAATAAGTTATAAAGTTAATGTGGCCAAAATAGAAGAAAAGGGACTTGAAGGACCATAAGTATCATTTGGCCAAACTAATAACTAGTTATAATTAAATTCCCTAGATAATTCTACAGACTTCTCATTCTTTCAAGAGAGTCTGTGAAAGTCGGTTCACAACAAAAGGGAGGGAAAACAATGGTTCTTGGAAGGTCAATTGATGAAGAGATTAGGGTTCCATGACAAGAGTTTAGTCCTAATTATGCTTCTCTTCAAATAAGTAACTTAGTTGTTGAGTTAATTGAGAATTAAAGGTTATGGTTCATGTAACCAAGTAAAGGGGTTTTGGGTAATTATGTTTCTAAACTAAGAATTAAAGTGTTTATAATAATGGGTTGAAGGTTAATTGTTGAATTAATTGAAATTAGAGGTTTTATCATATGATCATATGATGTTAGATAATTGTTAAAATGATGTTGTAAGTTAATTAAAAGACTAATATAATTATGGGTTAAGTTATGGTAAATAAAGTTAGTAAGTTTATGGGTTAATTGTCATATGATCATTATATGATTATATGATAATTAGAAGTATTATAATTAATTGATTATAGAAGTAAATGTTTATGTTATTATGATGATAGTTAGGATGCTTAGAGAGATCAATGATGATGGTGATGATGCCATGACTTGCTTAGCTTAGAGCTAAGGTAAGTAAAATGACACTTACATGGTATTATGTGGATTCTAACATGTGTATGTTCATGTGTGTGTTTATGTGTTTGTAGTAGGGAGAATTAAGGTGGGATCGACCTAGTATTGCTATAGCTTGATCATATTTCTTAAGCAAGAAAGGTGGCTAAAGTGATGGTTTGATGTTATGATGTTGTGAAAGGTTATGTGTTTCCAAGTAATGTGATGGTTTAAGATGTTTTAATGCTTACATGTTATTTGATATATAATGGCATGTTATGTCTTTTACTTACTAAGCGTTTATCGGTTACTCGTTAAGATGTTAATGTTTTGCAGGTTCTAATGAAAGTGTTATGCTTGGATTAAAGCTTAGACTTGGAAGTGCAGGTTGAAAGTGTATTATATTGTACTTAGGAGCTTACTATTAGTATTGATGCGAGCGTGATGTGTCGTTGCAGTATAGCAGTATTAATGCCTACACAAGTTTTACATTTATATTTAGCCGACTTATCAATAACACACACACTTAACGAGTCGTGTACCCGGTCAGTTTGTATATAATGGTAAGTAGAGTGTCGATCACTAAGAGTAGAACGTATTATCTAGTTATCCTAATCAGTATTTTAATATCCTAAGTTAGTTTTATAGCCTAATCTAACGAAAGGGGGTTCAGCCTGAGAAACTGGCACAGATTGGTTATATTAAACATTAAATTAAACTAATGAGCACGAATCAGCGAATAGCATACACGTACACAGATAGATAATTAGAGACTGTAAGAGGAGCTGTCCTGATAATTAAGTAGCTTGTCACTTGTTTTATTGCTAGTTTTATATGAAGTGTATATTAATTAAACCTATCTCGTTGGTTTCATTATATCGGCGAGTAAACCCTTAATGATTACTTATGACTATCCTATTTATCCAAAGACGTCAGATTAAATAGGCGAGGAAGGGGTATGGTAGCCCAAGCAATGCTCAGCTAGACACAGAGGTTATCAAAGCACTAATATAAATTCACCAAAGACATCAAACATATAAACTTTAATTGATGGGAAAGCAATTTTAAGGCGGGCATATGATTTTCCGTAGTCACATACTACCGGCCATCAATCCTGATGAATTAAAGTGTACTATTACAATAAACCAAAACTACTTAATGAATTGAATACATGCAGGACCTTCTTACAACTCTAATATCTTCGTTTAGGGTGTGTCTTGTGTTGCTTGTTCATCTGAATTTGGCTCCTTAGGGTTATGTTGCACACAAAATTTGTCTAGGTCTTGGGGCATTTATAGTTTCTGTCTGAAGGCTCGATGTGGCGCATTGAGTAAGTAGATGCGGCGCATTGACTTAACTTCGCGTGGGGTCCAAGATTATTATATTCTGGAATATTCGTACACCGTCTTCAGATGCGGCGTAACTAAATTCTTGTATGCGGCGCATGTCCTTCAGTTGTCTTGGATTGTTTCTGGTGAAGTCTTGATAGTGATACGCCGTATGTCAAATGTATAATGCGGCGTATCTAAAGTAGAACGAGCTTGATCTTCTTCTTTGACCAAAGTTTCATATGTGGCGCTTGATAGAATTACATGCGGCACATTCTTCAAAGTCAGGCAATGGTCTTCGAATTCATCTAAGTATGATATTGCGGCGTATCTGTTGAGTGAGATACGGTGCATCTTCTGAATTTCAGTAGACTTTTGACATCTTGCTTGTTTTGCTCCATAATTAGTCCAAAATCGCCAAGTTTCACCTATTACTTGTTTTTAGCTGAGAATCACTAAAGTAAACATTAAAGCACCGATTCTCATAAATAATATAATAAAACAAGTAAAATAAATAGGATAAATGATGATGATAAAATGTACTTATTTGAGTTCATCAAATATCCCCCACTTGAACTTTACTTGCCCCCAAGTAAACCTTAGATTTAATCTTATGAAAATGTATCCTAAAAGCTATTAGGATTTATTTTTAATAATTAAGCACGTATTCGTTTCATCATAATCACACAACCAACCACTTAACGAAGTAGAAACAAAATAATTTTTCAATATAAAAACAATTCTAAATCGTTTAGTTGCTTAGTTGTGACGAATATTCTATCATAAGCTTGACAAGTATACGCATCTCCCCCACTAAAGCCAAGGAGTAACAAGTCTAAAGCGGTAAAAAAGGGTTTTGAGGCTTAAGGGTTGAACCTAGCTTCGTGATGTGCTTGTTTGCTAGTGCAAGTTTTAAAATTTATAAACACGATTTATCCGATTAATTCTTTAGCACATACGAGCAAGTATACTCGTCCGGTGTAATAAAGGTGGGTAAGTCGAGATCGTCCCAAGGGATTTGTTTATTTATAGTAGAACTTGTTTATTAACAAAGGTTGTCAATCCTTGTTTGTATGAATATAGTTTTAAAAAGAAATCAAATAAGAATTAAGCATATACTTGTGTATAATTCCATGATGAGGTCTAGGAGTATTATTGCAATTATGAATATAAAGTTTGGTGTAAAACTTGTTATGATGCGCAACTAAAAATGAGTAGAAATACAATCGATGATGTATGTCATGTTCTAACTACTACTAAGAATTCAATCTACTAAATGACTCCTTTCGGACATATCAAGATAGTATGACAATTCTATAATCACATGGTTGTTTAGAAAATCAACTCTTTTCTTATGAATTCCTACGAATCCTTTCGGTCCTTTTTCGTGATGAAATCTTCTCAAAATCCATTTTAATAAGTAAATAGGATGGTTGTCAAGCATCATATTCCATACTAATTCGTGCACTAATGTTTTGGAATAAAAACAAGTTGAAAATCCTTTCGGACCTATTTCCCAAAGATTGTTTTTATCAACAAATTAAGCAAGATTAGATATTACTTCAACAAACTCATAAAATAGATATGTTTTCATGCATCACCTTTTTAGTAAAAGAATACTCCATAACCAATCACATCATACACACAAGTATATCACAAATTACTCCATAGCAATCATAAATAAACACAAGTAGATAATAAAACTTTCATTAAACGTAAAGTAACAATTGTTCATTATAAGAATCAAGGTGTACCTAGTCTTGAGAATTACAATGACAAGAATCACGTGGAACTATAGCAACCACACTCTAGATAAACTATTCACCACACTAGTGAACAATTCCCAACTCGAACCAAAGATTGAGACTTTACTCAACTCTTTCTGACGTTTTTCACACTTAGTAACCTTAGAAAATGAACTAGTAACACTTTAGTGTAACAATAATATTGATAAAAGATGGTACATGTAATCTAGAGGCTAAGTACTCATTATATAGCCTCATAACTCTTCTCTTCCAAGTAAAAACGTCCCATGATAGTTAATAACCAGAAATGATCAGCCACCAATGATTATGGAGAGTAAATACACCTTTAAATGCGAATTTGTAACAGCAGCAGTTCCCCAACCGATCGGCTGAAGGTCCAACCGATCGGTTGGAGTCTTTTGGTCAAAATCCAGCCGATCCGGTTGCGGGTTGCAGCCGATCGGCTGGATGCCTCCACTATGTTGTTTCTTTGACTTTTCTTCGCCGATTCTTTTCGCATGTGTTTCCTTTCTTCGTGGCATGTCTTGGTACATTAGAACTTGATATTTCTTTGGTAAATATGTATAGAAAGCTCGTCTATATCAAATCCTTTGTCCATGCGTTAATTTCATCCTTCTCTTCCATTCGAATCTTTCCCCAACAAGCATGATCACTTCATTTCTTCACTTTTAAGCATCTTTTCACTGCTTTTGGCTATATTTGCATGTATAAACACTTTTCCACGATTAAGTAACAAATGTATACAAATATGACCAATTTCCATACGAAAAACCAACAATAACGCTTCTAAAAACATGTTAACTTTGAGCGTTATCAAATCCCCCACACTTGAGCTTTGCTCGCCCTCGAGCAAATCTTAATCAAAAGAAAATTGATATTAATAGAAATAATGCAAACATCTTATGTGAATTTTAAATAAGTAAAAGAACTTGACAACAATTCTAAGCACCTCACGAAGATATTTGAAATTCACTCATCCCTCAATATGTGATAAGATTAATAAATCACTCATAGCTCAGTCATGATTAATGTTTCTTACCATAAGCTTGTACGAGTATCAAAACAATAAGATAATTCATCAAAGAGGTCTTTTATTCGGGTTATAATGTTTTGGCTAAGGGTTAATTAACTTAAGTGCAAATACCTCATGTCCAACACAATAGATCGCTAGCACGAATCTTTAGATTAACTAAATAACGGATGGTCACTAAGGATAATCCTTAGATCGCTGGCACGTTATCCCATTCTTCAAAAATTCGGATGGTCACTACATGTCAACACATTTAGTAATTACGCTAAGTTAAAAAGGTAAGGATAAGGCATGGGAATATATGAAATTGGTTTAAAAGAAAAATGAAATCAAGTCTAAATCCCGTAATTGCTAGTCACAAACCAAACCACGTATCCCATAAATGATCATAGTTACCTTCTTTCTCCTCTTCGAATTTTCCATATCTCGATACATCGATTCACCATTTAAGAATTCTTCATACTAAGCTCGTTGGCTCAACAACATATCTCATAACTTCTTTTATTCATCATATAGCACATTCGCTATAATTGTCACCTTATAGTTGCGATGACTTATATTTTTATATTTTATTTATTTATTTATTTATTTTTTTTAGATAAAATTCCCCCCACACTTCGCTTAAGCATACACCACAAAAAATACAAATAAGAAGCTGCAGTCTCCTTCAACTTGTTGAAATGGTACAACCAAACATCGAAGTGTGTCTAACTCATAATCATCAAAAACAATCCTTCGTACCAAGCAACTAGCAATCCACCGTTTAGACTTTGACAAGGTTAGGCTAAAGTTTAAAGTGTAAAATATTTTTGTATTTTTCTGGATATAACAAATGAAAAGGAATGGCTCAAAGGGTGTAACTAGGGGTATCTAGCGTTAAAGATAAACGCTAACAAATGGGTTCCAAATACGAGGTAAACTAACCGATGTGGTTAGCAAAAATTTGTTTTGTAAACGGATGGCCATTTGGTTTTATTCCTAATTTTGCCTCTTATCATATGAAAATATCCTCATCATTCGAAAAATGATTTTAACCGTAATGCATAACAAGTACAAGTTCTAGAATTAACACAATCACCGGCACACTCATAATGAAATATATAAATAGCATGAGAACACTATTCATATACAAAAAACTAATCCTCACTATATGTAGTAACAAGGGTATAATATTGTGCTTAGCAAATGTTATCAATTCCGAGACGAATTGTTCTTTAAACTTACTTTAAACTCTAAAAATGTTATTATCATTTACCATCAAATCAACCTTATTTTGACTAAAATCTAAAAGGCGAACCATAAGTTACTATAGTCCTTGACTCTAAAAACAATTAAAAATAAAAAAAAATTAAAAATATGTGCAATTTTTCTATTTTCTTCCCTCCCCCACACTTAAGTTTTGCATTGTCCTCAATGTAATAAAAATGACTTCAAAGTAAAGGAAATGGAAAAATTTAGAAAATACCGGAGTTAGATACGCAAAATGCATATTTGATCGTAATAAGCAAATGAGTCTAACGACTCCAAAAATTGGATCAACTATATGCTTCCGTACTCCTGCAAGAAAACTGCAACATATACGAAACAAACAAACAAACAAAAGCAACACACAAATATGTCTAAACAAAGAAAATTAAGTTAAGTTAAGTTAATCCTAAAGAAAATAGTTAAGAAGTGGAAATAGAAATTATTCAACAAACATAATTGTCTTTGTTACCAAACACAACTCAAATGATTACCACTCGCCATCAATAGTCCATGTCGGGGTTGACTCTTTCATCCTCACTCTCTTCCTCCTCATCGTCATCTTCATCATCATCCTCATCGTCCACTACACGTCTCTTCTTCATCCCAGCTCTTGACGATGAACCTCCAGCATAATAACTTGATCCTCCAGGAGTAAAGCTTGGTCCTCCAACATTAACACCAGAACTACCATATTCGGGAAGTCGGCCATATGGGGGGTATGGCTCAGGAAACGGTGAATATCCAGGATAAGGATATGGGTAAGGACCAGGATAGGGTTCATACGGCAGAGGGTATGGTGGAACATTTGGTGGTTGGTAGGGAGGTACCTCATAGTCGGCATCTCGTGCCAAATGTTGGAGCATGGGTATGGAATAATCATAATTATAATTAGTCCGCATCATCATATTGTCTCTCCAAACATCCCTACACTCTATAGCATTTAGTTCCCGGTTCCAATCTCCCCATCCTGAGTCGAACCCACTTTGTGTATTTCCCGAGAAACTTCCCATTGGAGGTTGCGAAGGTGCTTCCATGTAAGCCCTTGAAGACGCCCCTCCTCTCGGTTCAGTCCAAGCTCCCAAAACTCTATTCTTCCTATCAAACGCCTTTCCAAAACTAGCCGCATCCCAAATCTCACTATCCATTCTACCCCGACATTTCCTCAACTCCACATCAGTATAGTACCCAAGATTCTTGGCTATCACGGTCACATAGTGACCTCCACAAACATCACTCTGCTTTTTAATCCCAGGTGCTCTTTTTGAAAGGTACTCGGCAATGATCCATGCCGCGTTCCCGTTTTTGTCCTCCTCCAACAACTTCATTGTCCACAAATCTGGTTGGGTGCACTTGTCTTGATTCCCATGCCTATATAATAATCCCCATGAAATCAACTTTTGCAAAACCTTAAGCAACGGGTTTCTGATCGCTGATGCATTCCTCCTTGAACAAGAAGGATCTCCAATTCGGTTCCAGTAAGAATCAAGAATCTTTGAGTCACCACACACCCTAGCCAAACTCACGAAGTGTGGTCCAAACAACCTATGATTTAATTCACCAACCGTATATAACCCCAGAACAGCCGCAAAATTAGGTAAAGAGAAAGCATGCTCATTACCACATAGCCTAAACCAAACACAAACATCTTTAATCACATCATTCACCTTCCGATTAAAGTAGAAGGTTGAGAAGAATTCCAAGCACCATTCCTTGACTACATTCTCCCTTATGCTAAATGCTCTTTCCCACGAACGATCCTCAAACGTATCCCCATCTCCCGGATACAAATAATTCATCACCATCATGCTTCGCAACTGCTCCTCACATTCATACTCCGCAAACAAGTCCCAATTGATCAACCTAGGCACAGCAACCTTTCTCTCTTGCAATTTCGAGAGACGTTCCCTGTATGCATTCTTCTCATCCTTATCTTGGACATGAGAGAACTTCACATTCTCGTTAGCTTCGGGCCTCAAAGTAATAGTAATCCTCTTCCTATTGTGCCTTTTCAAAAACTTGCCAACCAACGGGTTTTTTCCCTGAAAGAAAACTCAAAACATATCATTATAAGAGTATAAGAACTAATACCAATCAAGTTAGAAACTAGAAAACGCGATTCAAAAATGTCACAATTTTTCCGTAGCAACCAACCGAATCGGTTGCCCACCAACCGAATCGGTTGGTCCTTTGGTCAACATCCAGCCGATCGGTTTGTGCCCGCAACCGAATCGGCTGGTCGTTCTGTGAACTTTTTCTACTTCAAATTCAATCCGAACGTTTTCCATTCAATCCAATCTTTCTTCTAACCTGTAATTGACCATCTTAGGGTGCTTCTAACTTCCCAACACTTCTAACAACGATTCATAACACATCAATGCATCAACCTAATGATTCTATGAACTCAAGAACATCATCAACTTAATTCTTTCAAATAAGTGTTCTTAATTAACAATGTACCATCCTACATCACTAATTAACAAGCATATAACATCTGGGATTCATCAATTGCAAAGAAATTAGTTCTAAAGATTATACCCAATTCTATTCGAAAATTCCATCAATCAATTCTTACTCAAAACTTAATCAATTGATCTAATTCTTTTTGCAATGCATTCTACTCGTATCTAATCACTTATCCCCAAAATATTACATCTCAATTCAAATTAATTCAAAAATACCCAAATCATGACCTAATCTTAATAATCCGAATTAAAACTTAATTGAATGAAATTAATAACATAACTTACTTGACTTGATGCCATTGATGATCTAATTACACTCCTGTAACCTTCAAAACACTTCTTATGGTCGAATTGAATGACCCAACTTTTGGTGGATTGTTTGTGTGTGTGTGTTCGTGGGTTTTTGAAATTGTGGGTTTATATATTCAATTCCAACCGATCAGTTGAGCATCCAACCGAATCAGTTGTAAGAAATTGATTTTTTTTCTCTCAAAACTTTTCATCACTAGTTCTTGTAATGCCAAGACTAGTTTATATTTTTTTCAAAAACACTTGTTTTGTATGTATATGTATCCAAACACACTTGGTCTACCAAACATTGGTCATTATTTCTACTTCTAACTTAATTACTTAACTTAACTCATAATAACTAATAAACATTCACTCAAATAGATAAAACTATAAAATGACATAACGATAGAACGATAGTCTTATTAAAAAGTAAAAATGCATGAAACCTAAGAAACATAAAATAAAATTGCATGAAAATAGAAAATGTGAAACAAACTAATAGCACAAGAGGTGCTTTATTCTTGCAATCCTTCTCCATCATCCATAGAAATATTCGTTTCTAAGAATGTCTTCTCCATGATACTTGTTCGAAAGCTTCCTAGTAGTCTTTTGAGTTTTGAAACTTCTTGCAAAGTTCCTTCCGCTAGGACATGTGATGTCAAATTTGCAATGCCATTCACCATCTCCATCTTCTCGTTTGTAAATGCTAGGACCATCGGATCCCCATTCCAAGTTCTTCAATTGGACCGGTAAAGATCCAAGAAAATCTGTCAATTTATTAAACACAAAGATGTTTTTAAATGGATTAAAATAAGCCTCCATTGCTAGAGCCCTCTCCATTTCGTCCTCTATGTCAAAGAAACTAGGTGTGCATGGCCCAAATTTAGGCCTCCCATCTTCATCTCTCCCTACTTCAAAACAACCAAGGTAATCCTCCTCTTGGTCTTCATCAAAGTCATCCACATTACTACCACCTCTAGGCCTTGGGTAGTAAGTATTCTTTAAAATTCCATCATCTATGGTCATAGTTCCTTTTCCCATGTCTATCACCGCACCACACGTTCTTAAAAATGGTCTACCTAACAACAAAGGTAGTTCTTTATCAACCGCAACATCTAACACTAGAAAGTCCGCCAAGAACGCTTGGTATCCTATTTGTACTCTAACATTTCTTACCTCCCCCATTGCTTTTGCTTTAGAATTATCCGCCATGGTGAGTTTAGAATTGTTAGGTTGAGGGTCTCTCAATCCCAACTTTTGATACAAGGGGTAAGGCATTATACTCACACTAGAACCCGTGTCGGCTAGTGCATACAATGGAGTAGTTCCATTAATCTTCACCGGTAAAACAAAGTTTCCGGGATCATTCATCTTTTTAGGAAGCCCATTCTCCATTATTCTTCTTTCCTCTACCTCATCAAAACTATTATTCTCCAACTTTGATTTTGCCAACATAACTCCATCTAGCTTCTTCCTATAAACCATGTAATCTCTAAGTACCTCAATAACCGGTTTGTTCTCCATTAACTCACTTATTTTTGCTTCAAGGTTTTCCAAAATTGCTTGTTTTTGTTCTTTGGTTAAGGGTTTCTTGTTTTGTGGTGAATTTGGTTGAGTGTTGGATGATGATGATGATGATTTGTTTTCCTTTGGGGTGGAGGGTTGGGTTAATTTGTTTAATGGGGTTTTGTTTCGATTGGCTTTTCCCATCTTACAAACTTCATCCTTTCCTCCCTTAAGCGTTATCATTCCTTCACAAACATCAACTAGCATTTCATTAACATCCTTCCCTTCTTCCAAATCACTAATATTGATCCGTAACTCACCTAGTGCAAAATCAATTGTACACTTGGTAGTTATAAGAAAATTTCTACCAAAGACAACCTCCGGTTCATCGGCATTCATGTAATCCAAGACCACAAAGTTACATTTGAAAATATGACCATGTATATTCACTTTAACATCTCTCACTTCTTTCCTTCCATAGCTTCCATAATCAAGTCTAACAAAGCCAAGCTTGTTAAGCATCTCTTCCGAAATATAGTTATCACTATACTCCATGTTCAACTCCGCATCCCATGCTTTTTCTCCTTCCACCGCACAAGGTGTAGCATACCTCATGTGTGTAGCATCGTACTCCTTAGTTGGTGCCTTAGTAAAAACAACCACCTTTCTTTCCTTCTCCTTCTTTGGATAACACATTTCATGTGGCAAATAAGAAACATTATCACCAATAATCTCTCCTTCTTCCAAATCACTCTTAGCCTTCTCTAACATATTCTCTAACTTTTCCAAGGAATCCCCGGAATCCTTGAACATATCCTCCAAATCTTTCAAGTATGCCGAAATCTGACTTAAACTCTCCATTTCACCTAAGCAATTACTAACTATAACATAACCATAAAAAAAAATCCAAACCATTAGCATGAGGGTTAGTTGTAAGCAAATAATTCTTAATATGAAACAAGAATAAGTATATTAACAAACTAAAACACTAAGAATTGAAAACAAACTAAAAACTAAAAAGTGCAAAAAATTTAACGAGAGTTCCAACCGGTCGGTTGGGTGTCCAACCGAATCGGTTGATGAAATTACCACCACCAACCGATCGGTACGAACCCGTAACCGAATCGGTTGGTCACTCTGACCAAAATATATTTTTTTTTATAAATAAATTACTAAAAATTAACTACACTTTAATCCTACCATTAATGACTTATTATTAAAAACTCTTAATATCCCAATAATAATTAAAACTAAACATTAATTCTATTTAATTAAAAACTTAAACATTAATCATAATAACTATTTTAACTACTCATAATTACTAACATTAATAGTCTAGAAACCTAAATAATTAACTAAAAACAGTAATTTAAAGAAAATTAACGAATAAAACTAAAATCCTAATTTTACCGAGCTGCCAACCGAATCGGTTGGTTGTCCAACCGATCGGTTGGAGCAATCTGTCTAAAAAAAAACTTTTTCTTGTTAAAAATTAAATCAAATCCGAATTATAAACAAATTAACTACTAAAATAAAGAAAACTAATCAAATCCCCGGCAGCGGCGCCAAAAACTTGATGTGCGTTTTTGCTAGTGCAAGTTTTAAAATTTATAAACACGATTTATCCGATTAATTCTTTAGCACATACGAGCAAGTATACTCGTCCGGTGTAATAAAGGTGGGTAAGTCGAGATCGTCCCAAGGGATTTGTTTATTTATAGTAGAACTTGTTTATTAACAAAGGTTGTCAATCCTTGTTTGTATGAATATATTTTTAAAAAGAAATCAAATAAGAACTAAGCATATACTTGTGTATAATTCCATGATGAGGTCTAGGAGTATTATTGCAATTATGAATATAAAGTTTGGTGTAAAACTTGTTATGATGCGCAACTAAAAATGAGTAGAAATACAATCGATGATGTATGTCATGTTCTAACTACTACTAAGAATTCAATCTACTAAATGACTCCTTTCGGACATATCAAGATAGTATGACAATTCTATAATCACATGGTTGTTTAGAAAATCAACTCTTTTCTTATGAATTCCTACGAATCCTTTCGGTCCTTTTTCGTGATGAAATCTTCTCAAAATCCATTTTAATAAGTAAATAGGATGGTTGTCAAGCATCATATTCCATACTAATTCGTGCACTAATGTTTTGGAATAAAAACAAGTTGAAAATCCTTTCGGACCTATTTCCCAAAGATTGTTTTTATCAACAAATTAAGCAAGATTAGATATTACTTCAACAAACTCATAAAATAGATATGTTTTCATGCATCACCTTTTTAGTAAAAGAATACTCCATAACCAATCACATCATACACACAAGTATATCACAAATTACTCCATAGCAATCATAAATAAACACAAGTAGATAATAAAACTTTCATTAAACGTAAAGTAACAATTGTTCATTATAAGAATCAAGGTGTACCTAGTCTTGAGAATTACAATGACAAGAATCACGTGGAACTATAGCAACCACACTCTAGATAAACTATTCACCACACTAGTGAACAATTCCCAACTCGAACCAAAGATTGAGACTTTACTCAACTCTTTCTGACGTTTTTCACACTTAGTAACCTTAGAAAATGAACTAGTAACACTTTAGTGTAACAATAATATTGATAAAAGATGGTACATGTAATCTAGAGGCTAAGTACTCATTATATAGCCTCATAACTCTTCTCTTCCAAGCAAAAACGTCCCATGATAGTTAATAACCAGAAATGATCAGCCACCAATGATTATGGGGAGTAAATACACCTTTAAATGCAATTTTGTAACAGCAGTCGTCCTCCAACCGATCGGCTGAAGATCCAACCGATCGGTTGGAGTCTTTTGGTCAAATTCCAGCCGATCCGGTTGTGGGTTGCAGCCGATCGGCTGGATGCCTCCATTATGTTGTTTCTTTGACTTTTCTTCGCCGATTCTTTTCGCATGTGTTTCCTTTCTTCGTGGCATGTCTTAGTACATTAGAACTTGATATTTCTTTGGTAAATATGTATAGAAAGCTCGTCTATATCAAATCCTTTGTCCATGCGTTAATTTCATCCTTCTCTTCCATTCGAATCTTTCCCCAACAAGCATGATCACTTCATTTCTTCACTTTTAAGCGTCTTTTCACTACTTTTGGCAATATTTGCATGTATAAACACTTTTCCACGATTAAGTAACAAATGTATACAAATATGACCAATTTCCATACGAAAAACCAACAATAACGCTTCTAAAAACATGTTAACTTTGAGCGTTATCAACACTCTTTATGCCTATGTGACCCATTATTATGCAAATCATAAACCACAAGGGGCAGGGTTGTACTTATTGGGGGATCTACAAGTTCTGTTTGATTCTAAGTCTCCTAATAGTACAGGGTATTCTATTTGGAAGAATTCTTATAACTGGAAGGTTGATACATGGAGATTCTATCCTTATCCAAATGTACATGTTGTTGAGACCAAGTGTGGGATGAGAGTTTGCATGTTTTCTGATCAGCAGTATCCCTTGTCATCTAAACTGCTGAGAAGATTGCTAAGAAGAAAATTGGAGGTTCCTCCTAATCCAGTGTCAAATGATCTCACACATGCTGAACAATTGGTTGGATTGATCAAGTCTCAGCTTCTACAACTACAGGCTTCTACTTGATTATGGTATTATTTGTTGTATATGTTTATTTATTAGTAAAAAAAAGGTAGTTATTAGATTTTTGTACTAACTGTTTGCAGGTTTGTTGTATACTTACTCTATTGATGGTTCTCCACTCACCAGATGTGACTTGTGTCCATCAAAGAGTTGGCTAGTCCAAAGGGTACAGCTTTGGTAAAGACACATCAAATATGTTGATGGCTGTAATGATTTGCCAAAAATCATAGGGTACTCAACTCACCCATGCTTAATTGCTGAGAGTTGAAATGGTCATCAATTCACCATGGATCTTATTCTGTGAATATCCTAAGAATTGACTAGCCCATAAGTATATGGCTTGTGGTAAAGGCAGTGGAAATCCATATTGGTTTTCAATTCACCAAGGATGTTTCCTTTAAGAATTGGCTAGTCCTGAGCAAACGGCTACAGGTAAAGACAACTCAAATCCGTTTATAGTTGATGATTTACTCAAAATCATATGGTTATCAGTGTACCATGGTTTTCGAACTAAAACATTTGGCTACTCCAGTAGTGATGGCTATTGGTAAAGAGACATCAAATCCATTATTTTCAATGATTCACCTCTCACAGGAGTTAACACACCTGGATGTGATGAGAATAGTATGAAACTTATTTGTTTTGATGTATCTAATGTCATATGTTGCTGCAAAGATATGGTGTTTCAAGCTTATTCATCATAGAGATGTGATCTTTTTGGTTCTTTGCTGCTGATGTTTGAAGACAATCCTCTTTACATTATTGTGATTACTGATCTATCAAGGAATCTTGAACTTAACCATGTCAAATTCAAGATTAGGGGAGGATTGTTGGGAATTCTGCTAAGTGAGAATTCTGCTGATGGTAGCTGCTGATGGAATCTGCTGAAGAGATAGATTCTACTGAATAAGTGTTTCTGCTGAAGGCTAAGCTTCAGCATATTTAGTTACTGCGGATAGAGTTAAACCGCGTATTTTGTAATATAGTTAGGATATGCATGAGTAATATTAGGAAAAGATAATGCATATTGTTTAGAGTTTATAGAATATACGTTTCTTGTGAAATGGTTTAAGGTTAGGGTTCCTTGTCTATAAAAGGAACACAAGTTTATGTTCTATGTACGAGTTTAGAAAAACAAGTTTATATTATATAAAAGATCCATAGAGGATCAGTTGTTCTTAGTATTCTTTGTTCTTGCTTATATTTGTTTTCCGCTTTAAGAATATAAGCTTTGGAGACTTTCTATTAGGGTGTTTGTGATTACATAAACATTGCTAACGATTCAGAGTGCTAGAAGATCTATCAAGGGTCTTTGGTTCAACAATTTCGAAAGAAATGCGTTTATTGAACACATCGATTACATCACGTGTTGTAGCAAGTAGGGGTCTTCGTAGAATTAAATGTATTTCTAGATCCTCTTCCATATCAAGAATGACAAAATCCACTGGAAAGGTGAACTTATCAATCTTAACTAGGATGTTCTCTAAAACGCCTTTAGGTCTCTAAAATGCCTTTAGGTATGCTAATAGTTCTATCGGCCATCTCTATAGTCATGCAGATAGGTTTTATAGGTCCAAATTTAAGTCTTTGGCACATAGAGAATGGCATGATGCTTATACTTGCCCCAAGGTCGGCTAAAGCATTATTGACACATAAATTACCAATAGAGCAAGGGAGAGGAAAACTTCCTAGGTCTTTATCCTTTGGAGGTAAGTGGTTTTGAATGACGGCTGAACAACGCTCATTCTGCTTTATCTCTTTTCCTACTGTTGTCTGTTCACCATTAAGCGAGATTCTTTCCTCAGGAAGTGGCTCTACAAGTGCCATGAAGTCTTCCTTCTCATCTTCATTCGCGTATTCGGATTCATCCTGTTTTGACAATTTAGAAAAATAAATACGTTCTTCTTGTGAGTACCTGAAAGGTGTATAGAGGGTTGTCCATCATTGGTGAATATCGCCTTGCATGCTCCAGCTGCCTTCATATTTTGCTCCTGCACCTCGTTTGTTAACATCCCAATTTTAGTTTCAAGATTTCGAAGGGTCTCATCTTGGGTCTTAAGGTTAGCATTCGTTTCTTCCTGAAAACTCTTTAGCCAATCTTCCTGTTCAGCTTACTTTTTAGCAGATTCTTTCAGGTACTTGTGAATTGACTCCTCAATGCGAGACTTTCTCTCGCCATAAGGAGGTCGGTTGTCCATCCTAGAGTAGTAACATGGGGGTCCTACACGGTATCTTGCTCCGATCCATTTCCACTATTCTCTTGAAAAGGTCTATTAGCTTCACCATACTTGACCTCTGAACTCATTTATCCTCTTCATTCAATGGGCAGTCCTTGGCTAGGTGAGCTCTTCCACAAGTGTCGCATCCTACTTGAATAGCATGCACATTTTCCTTTAATTTCTTCATATCCCTGCCAAGACTTTCAAGTTTGTCAGTAATAACCGCAATTCCGTCCAAACTTCCTCCCATGCTTCTGTTGTTGCCTTCATCATGCCACTTCTGTGAATGGTCTGCCATGTCTTGAATAGCTTCAAGTGCTTTAATAGGAGTAATCCCTTGGATCGGCCCCTGAAAGTCAAGCATTGTCCTTGTTGCTGTGTGAGACCTTTGTAGAATATGCTGACCACCTGCTGCTTATTAAGGTCATGAGTCGGGAACCTGTAAAGAAGATCATTATACCTGTCCCAAGCTTGGTACAATGTCGCATCAACTTCTTGTCTGAAGTTGTGAATCTGCTCTAGTTGCTTTTCCGTTTTGAAGGAGGGCAATATCGTTGAAGGATTTTTTTAAGGAGATCCCATGTGTTGATTGTTCCAGCGGGCAACCTATCGACCCATCTTTTAGCTGCTCCCGTGAGTGTCATCGGAAACACTCACGATGTACAAGACATTCTCCACATGCTCGTAAGCATCCTCAGTCTTGTTTCTGGAAAAGGGTTTCTCACGCAGATCCAATGCTCCATCATTAACTGATTCTTGATCTCAAACTGAACATCAACTCCAATAATTGGCCTAACAAGCCCCGGCCCTCGCTTTTCTCGAGTCATAGCAAGGTACTCCTCGAGGGTAAGCGTATCAATGTCCACAACTGTCATTGTTCCTCAAACTTAAAGAAAGATGTGGGAAAATTGAAATTAAAAATTAACAAAAATTTAAAAACCTAAATGAAAATCCGAAAATGGCTCCCTGGCAACGGCGCCAAAAACTTGATGCAGGATTTCTAACCATGTTTTAATATTTATATTATCTCGTCTACCTAAGGTCTACCTAATGCACTAACAGGCAGTGTACCCGGTCGTATGTAGTATAGAAAGCGGTAAATCCGAGGTCGTCCCAAGAGCTATGAGTGCGGATCCTAATTTAAGTCTAATGTCACAAATTTTAAAGGGGTTTTGGATTGATTAATATTTAAGCTATGAAATGAAATAACAAAACGCGAATTTAAATGAGACGAAATCAATAGGGAGAAATGTGCTAGCCTAGTTACTAATCTTATTACGCAATGATTAAGTTTTCCTAATAGTGCCTTCTAATGCTTCAGGTGGGGGTAAAACTCACTAGACTCCTTTGGTCAATTCATCTAGCCTATATCACAAAAACATCTATTCCAGCTCAAAGGTCAAGACCTTATATTGACAGAGATCGTGGGCAATCTATGCTAAGTCATTAAGTACCAACTGCAATCTAGACTTTATTCTAACGAAACACGGCCTCTCAGAACTTAGGTTCCCTCTAACTTCTTAAGCATATCCATATGGAAGGTGATCCTTTGGTCAATTTGCACAGAAGAGTTTGGTAGTCCTTTGGTCAATTCTTACCAATCCTCGCAACCTAATCAGCTAGGGTCCTTTGGTCAATTCTCATAACTTCCTCTATGCCACCACACATCAATGCTACCAAAATAAGAGGTTCTACGAGTAAAGCTAGAAAACATGCACTTAGAAACAATAAAGAAGGTGAGAAAACATAATCAAAGCATAAATAATTTTGAAACTAGGCTAACACCAAAGGTGTTTAGCCGATCATACTAAACATTACGGCAAATTCAATGTTTAACATAGTAATGGAAGATATGGAATTAAATGATAATGTTGATATGAAGAATGCTAAAACTTATGTAGTATTGGCGTGAATTCTCCCTTGGAAGATGCTTGATATGCTGCTAGAACTTGCCCCATGGAAACCCTTCTTCGTCCTCTGGAGTGGTGTGGTGTAAAAGTTATATGAAATGAGGGTTTTTAGGGTTTGTATTTATAGGGCTCGACTAAGTTATGGCGTAACTTTGAGAATTGTTAGGCCGTAACGATCATATCTCTGTCGATCTTATCCAAAATAAACCTTTATGGCGTAACCTTATAATTGGGTTACGACCGTAGTCTTCAGAATACATGTTTATGGCATAACCACATAAGTGGGCTACGTCGTAATCTGTACTGGATGACATTTACGCCGTAACGTGTAAGTTGGTAATCGCGTAATCTTCTTGACCATAAAATTCTTCTAAGTCATTGGATTACTACGGTGTAACTTATAAGTGAAGTTACACCGTAACCTTGAGTTGCGTTGACTTTGGTCTTCTTAGTGTAAATCCTAGTTATATAAGTAAGAGTGTAAGTTACGTCGTAACTTCTTCTTGGGCAGCATACTTGTGTATATCTTTGTTAATAATCTTCCAATTCCGCGTCTCTTCGTTCCTATGCTCATATATAACTTGGAAATAAAATATAAAGAAATAAAAGCATATATCCAAGTAAAATGATATAAATGATGAGCATAATAGGGGGAAATTGACACTAAAATATCAGGACTATTTGATGTCATCAATATGGCTAATTTTTTAGCAGTTGGTATGTCTGTTGTTGCTAGTTCTTTAAAGGGTGAGTGTAAACGGAGGTGGGGAAAGAAGATTTTATTAGAAAGTTGGAGGGATCCTTATGGAGATGACCTCTATGATGATGATCCTTATGATGACGATGATGATGATGAAGTCTTTATGCTAGTCAAATTTCCTTTTGTGATTCCTATGACACAAGGATTCCTAAGAACTCTAAACGTTAGTTTATGTTTGGGTTTGTGTCAAATGTAATCCAGTGAGTAGTGGTCTATTTTCTTGTTTTAAAGGATGGGAATTGTCTTGTTATGTTAGCTTTACCACCTATGTAACGGGCTGAGATATGGGACTTCACCCATATCCTTTGTACTTAAATGTTTTTTGGAGTAATATATTTACCGGGAAAACCCTTTACCCCGAAAAAAAATAAATAAGAACTTGAAACAGGTTTCTTCCATGTCTCATGTGTTGACCTCGTTGGATACTCCGAGTGGGAAACTAAATGATGAACCTGCTGATTTAGTTAACCATACGAACATGGTAGGTTCATCTTCATCAGTTAATGCATTGCCTGATCCTACTAAGAGGCATGTATCGACTTAAAATAATCAAGGGCCTAATTCGTTTGCTACATTGTTGAAAGGTGAATTAGGTAGGAAAACTGTTAACTTTCGTACATTGCTTGCACCGGCTGGTAATGGGGTGGACGTAGCCATATCTAAGGAGTCGGTTCGTGTTGTGCATGACCGATTTAGTAATTATGTCTATGGCTTCTTTCTGGGTAAACGTGTAGCATATCCGGTTGTGGAGAACTATGTAAAAAATACTTGGAGTAAGTATGGCCTTATCAAATCGATGATGACCACAAAACATTTATTTTTCTTCAAGTTTTGTTCTGATGACGGGATGAACACAATGCTTGAAAATGGTCCGTGGTTAATTCGCAACTCGCCACTAATTCTGAAAAAGTAGTCACTAGATGGGAACGTTATGAAGGAGGATGTTTGTGATGTCCTAGTTTGGGTTAAGCTTCATGATACTCCCATTACCGCGTTCACGGAAGATGGGTTGAGTGCTATTGCAACCAAACTAGGTACCCCATTGATGTTAGACTTTTACACGTCCACAATGTGCATGGAGTCTTGGGGTAGGTCGAGTTATGCATGTGCCATGATTGAGTTAGGAGATGATGCGGAGTTGAAACACTCCCTCGTGGTGGCGGTGCCAAAACTAGAGGGTGGGGGTTTATATTATGCATACTATCCGTGTTGAGTACGAGTGGACACCTCCTAGATGCTCAAGTTGTAAGGTATTTGGTCACATTCTTAATAAATGTCCTAAGAAACTTGTCATGAATGTTATTAAGAACATGAAGCCACCAGTGCCAAGGCAAGTTGTACGTGGGATTCAGATTGGTTCGAAGACTAAGTTTGCTTCTCGACCTAAGGCACCAAGGACACCGAAGGTAACTAATGATAAAAATAATATTGCAGTTTCTTCCACTTCGAACTCCTTTGGTTTCAAGTCCTATGGTGGAAGTGAAGGAAGGCAAGAGTCGGAAAATTTTGTCTGAAAGGATTAATGAACTTGAAAGTAAAATGCTTGATAGGAAGCTTATGCTATTGGATGATGAAGGGAAGCCACTACCTTTGCAAAAGGAGGCTACTGATAATGTTGGTAATATTGGTAAGGAGGTGGATCAGGTTTTGGACGATAGTGATAGTAACGAGGTCGAAGATGTATACAGTGAGACTGCTCATTTCATGGTTGGTGGTGGTGCATATGATGCTAGTTTACTCGAGGATGAATATCATGATCTATATGACACGTATGACCTTGAAGGTTTAACTAAACAACAATGGGCTTATTATGAAGCGATGGATATTAATCTTGGTGATCAGTTTAGACGTTAGTTTCTTATTTCGTGTCTCTATAGTAGTTGTTTATAAGTTTGGTTTGTCTTTCGTATTATAGGTTTGGTTTGAAGCACAATTGGTGCATTTGTTTTCTCGTCTATGTTACGGGTCTAGATGTGGGATCGACCCACATCCTTTGCACTAATTTTTTTTTTAAGTAATAAATTTACCAGAGGTTGTTCTTTTATCCAAAAAGAAAAATCATTGAATAAAAATAAAGTTTTTATGCGATTATTTGTATTAATACAATGTGTGATTTTTTTAAAATTTAACTCTACAGTAAATCATTTCACAAAATCTAGCAGGCAAAAGAGAATTCAATCATGAATTTTGCGAAGAGTTCCTTTGAGAATTCAATCATGCAACGTTTAATCATGATGATTTTAAGTTTGATAATTGAATCTAGTAGGCAAAAGAGAAAATAAGAAAGCAAAAACTTTCCAACGTTTCGAGGGTGCCTTTCTTACTTTCGAAATTCAGTCAAAAAGAGCATTTTTTAGTCTTATAATTCCGACAAAAATCTTTCAACTTTCCCTACACATCGTCTGTACTTTTACTTTTTTACCCTCCTTTCAACTCTTCCCTCTGTTCAAACACAAAGTCTAGAGGGTCCACTTTTGTAATTATACCATATCATATCTTCACACCCCCTTGACTCACGCACTTGTAGCTCATCACTCTATTTATACACTTGTAAAATGCTTAAACCCTAACCCCTCAAATCTAGTACTTGCCACTACACTATACTACGTCGGTCAGGTACACTGCCTGGTGGGGATTGCAAGCTTCTCGAGATCCCTCGAGAGGTAAAACGTAGTGCGTGTTGCAATCCACGCGCATCAGTATACCTAATGCACTAACGGGCAGTGTACCCGGGTGTATGTAGTGTAGTAATCGGTAAATCCGAGGTTGTCCCAAGAGCTATGAGTGCGGATCCTAATTTAAGTCTAATGTCACAAATTTTAAAGGGGTTTTGGATTGATTAATATTTAAGCTATGAAATGAAATAACAAAACGCGAATTGAAATGAGATGAAATCAGTCGGGAGAAATGTGCTAGCCTAGTTACTAATCTTATTACGCAATGATTAAGTTTTCCTAATAGTGTCTTCTAATGCTTCAGGTGGGGGTAAAACTCACTAGACTCCTTTGGTCAATTCATATAGCCTATGTCACATAAACTTCTACTCCAGCTCAAAGGCCAAGACCTTATATTGACAGAGATCGTGGGCAATCTATGCTAAGTCATTAAGTACCAACTGCAATCTAGACTTTATTCTAACGAAACCCAGCCTCTTGGAACTTAGGTTCTCTCTAATTTCTTAAGCATATCCATGTGGAAGGTGATCCTTTGGTCAATTCGCACAGAATGGTTTGGTAGTCCTTTAGTCAGTTCTTACCAATCCTTGCAACCTAATCAGCTAGGGTCCTTTGGTCAATTCTCATAACTTCCTCTATACTACCACACATCAATGCTACCAAAACAAGAGGTTCTAAGAATAAAGCTAGAAAACATGCACTTAGAAGTAATAAAGAAGGTGAGAAAACATAATCAAAGCATAAATAATTTCAAAACTAGGCTAACACCAAAGGTGTTTAGCTGATCATACTAAACATTACAGCAAATTCAATGTTAACATAGTAATGGAAGACATGGAATTAAATGATAATGTTGATACGAAGAATGCTAAAACTTATGTAGTATTGGCGTGAATTCTCCCTTGGAAGATGCTTGATATGCTGCTGGAACTTGCCCCGTGGAAACTCTTCTTCGTCCTCTGGAGTGGTGTGGTGTAAAAGTTATATGAAATGCGGATTTTTAGGGTTTGTATTTATAGGGCTCGACTAAGTTATGGCGTAACCTTGAGAATTGGTTACGCCATAATGATCATATTTCTGACGATCTTATCCAAAATAAACCTTTATGGCGTAACCTTGTAATTGGGTTACGACCGTAGTCTTTAGAATACATGTTTATGGTGTAACCACATAAGTGGGCTACGTCGTAATCTGTACTGGATGACATTTACGCCATAACGTGTAAGTTGGTTATTGTGTAATCTTCTTGACCATAAAATTCTTCTAAGTCATTGGATTACTACGGTGTAACTTATAAGTGAAGTTACACCGTTACCTTGAGTTGCGTTGACTTTGGTCTTCTTAGTGTAAACCCTAGTTACGGCGTAAGTGAGAGTGTAAGTTACGTCGTAACTTCTTCTTGGCCAGCATACTTGTGTATATCTTTGTTAATAATCTTCCATCTGTGTTTCTTCGTTCCTATGTTCATTTATAACTTGGAAATGATATATAAAGAAATAAAAGAATATATCCAAGTAAAATGATACAAATGATGAGCATAATAGGAAGAAATTGACAGTAAAATATCAGGACTATTTGATGTCATCAATATGGCTAATTTTTTAGCCACTGGTATGTCTATTGTTGCTAGTTCTTCTAAGGGTTAGTGTAAACGGAGGTGGGGGAAGAAGATTTTATTAGAAAGTTGGAGGGATCCTTATGGAGATGACCTCTATGATGATGAACCTTATGATGACGATGATAATGAATTCTTTCTGCTAGTCAAATTGCCTTTTGTGATTCCTATGACACAAGGATGTTAGTTTATGTTTGGGTTTGTGTCAAATGTAATCTAGTGAGTAGTGGTTTGTTTTCTTGTTTTAAAAGATAGGAAGTGTCTTGTTATGTTAGATTTACCATCTATGTAACGGGCTGAGATATGGGACTTCACCCATATCCTTTGTACTTAAACGTTTTTTTGGAGTAATACATTTACCGGGAAAACCCTTTACCCAAAAAAAAAAAAAAAGAACTTGAAACAGGTTTCTTCCATGTCTCCTGTGTTGACATCGTTGGATACTCCGAGTGGAAAACTAAATGATCAACCTGCTGATTTGGCTAACCATACGAAAACATGGTAGGTTCATCTTCATTAGTTAATGCATTACTTGATCCTACTAAAAGGCATGTATCGACTGAAAATAATCAAGGGCCTGTTTCGTTTGCTACATTGTTGAAAGGTGAATTAGGTAGGAAAACTGTTAACTTTCGTACATTGCTTGCACCGGCTGGTAATGGGGTGGACGTAGCCATATCTAAGGAGTCGGTTCGTGTTGTGCATGATCGGTTTAGTAATTATGTCTATGGCTTCTTTCTGGGTAAACGTGTAGCATATCCGGTTGTGGAGAACTATGTAAAAAATACATGGAGTAAGTATGGCCTTATCAAATCGATGATGACCACAAAACGTTTATTTTTCTTCAAGTTTAGTTCTGATGACGGGATGAACACAATGCCTGAAAATGGTTTGTGGTTAATTCGCAACACGCCACTAATTCTAAAAAAGTAGTCACTGGATGAGAACGTTATGAAGGAGGACGTTTGTACTGTCCGAGTTTGGGCTAAGCTTCATTATACTCTCGTTACCGAGTTCACGGAAGATGGGTTGAGTGCTATTGCAACCAAACTAGGTACCAAATTGATGTTAGACTTTTACACGTCGACAATGTGCATGGAGTCTTGGGGTAGGTCGAGTTATGCATGTGCCATGATTGAGTTAGGAGCTGATGTGGTGAAACACTCCCTTGTGGGGGCGGTGCCAAAACTAGAGGGTGGGGGTTTATATTATGCATACTATCTGTGTTGAGTACGAGTGGACACGTCCTAGATGCTCAAGTTGTAAGGTATTTGGTCACATTCTTAATAAATGTCCTATGAAACTTGTCTTGAATGTTTTTAAGAATATGAAGCCACCAGTGCCAAGGCAAGTTGTACGTGGGATTTAGATTGGTTCGAAGACTAAGTTTGCTTCTCGACCTAAGGCACCAAGGACACCGAAGGTAACTAATGATAAAAATAATATTGCAGTTTCTTCCGCTTCGAACTCATTTGTTGTGTTAGGCTCTTTGGAGGATGAGGAGGACAGAGAGGGTCGTAATGCTTCAGCACCTGATAGTTCATGTACTACTCCTTTGGTTTCAAGTCCTATGGTGGAAGTAGAGGAAGGCAAGGGTCGGAAAAATTTGTCTGAAAGGATTAATGAACTTGAAAGTCAAATGCTTGATAGGAAGCTTATGCTATTGGATGATGAAGGGAAGCCACTACCTTTGCAAAAGGATGCTACAGATAATGTTGGTAATATTGGTAAGGAGGTGGATCAGGTTTTGGACGATAGTGATAGTGACGAGGTCGAAGATGTATACAACGAGACTGCTCATTTCATGGTTGGTGGAGGTGCATATGATGCTAGTTTACTTGAGGATGAATATCATGATCTATATGACACGTATGACCTTGAAGGTTTAACTAAAGAACAATGGGCTTATTATGAAGAGATGGATATTAATCTTGGTGATCAGTTTAGACGTTAGTTTCTTATTTCGTGTCTCTATAGTAGTTGTTTATAAGTTTGGTTTGTCTTTCGTATTATAGGTTTGGTTTGAAGCACAATCGATGCGTTTGTTTTCTCGTCTATGTTACGGGTCTAGATGTGGGATCCACCCACATCATTTGCACTATTTTTTTTTTAGTAATAAATTTACTAGAGGTTGTTCCTTTATCAAAAAAGAAAAATCCTTGAATAGAAATAAAGTTTTTATACGATTATTTGTATTAATACAATGTGTGTTTTTTTTTAAAATTTAACTCTACAGTAAATCATTTCACAAAATCTATCAGGCAAAAGAGAATTCAATCATGAATTTTGCAAAGAGTTCCTTTGAGAATTCAATCATGCAACGTTTAATCATGATGATTTTAAGTTTGATAATTGAATCTAGTAGGCAAAAGAGAAAATAAGAAAGCAAAAACTTTCCAACGTTTCGAGGGTGCCTTTCTTACTTTCGAAATTCAGTCAAAAAGAGCATTTTTTAGTCTTATAATTCCGACAAAAATCTTTTAACTTTCCCTACACATCGTCTGTACTTTTACTTTTTTACCCTCCTTTCAACTCTTCCCTCTGTTCAAACACAAAGTCTAAAGGGTCCACTTTTGTAATTATACCATATCATATCTTCACACCCCCTTGACTCACGCACTTGTAGCTCATCACTCTATTTATACACTTGTAAAATGCATAAACCCTAACCCCTCAAACCATATCTTCATCACTCTTCTGGCTCATGTTGATCATGCATGGATCTTGATCTTCAAATTTCTTAACCATTATATTTAATTGGTAAGTTTTTCTCTCTTACATTACGTTGACATAAACGTCCACTGTTTTTTTAAGTATGTGTATATGTCTTTATTCGTTATGTCATGACATAATAAATCTAATTTTTAGATTACGATATTGATATTAATATTTACAAACGAATATTGTTTTTGTTAGGGAAGCGAAAAATGATATCGATTTGGTTCCCGAATTGTTATAAATGTACAATCAGTGATGTTTTAAATATTTATCAGTCATCATTTAGGTCCATTAGAGTATGTATTTGCTGTTTTATTTTGTAAATTTGAATTTGATCTAGTCCTAGCAAAATTGGCTAAACTAGAATGAAGATATATTTATGATTCAAGTAGTGATAGACTAAAAGTAAATAAATGTTTTTGAAATTATACGGTTATGCATGCCAATACAGTACCATGCATATGGCCTGTTTTGAAAAGTGATTAGAATCTTTTCACTTGAGTACTCATATTTCTCTAAGTTATTTATACACAGTCGATGAAGTTGAAATCACAAGATAGGTGGTTAGAAATGCGTGATCATCTATATCACTTTATAATCCGATTCATGAAGTAAACATCCCATTTATTTTTATTTTTTAGCAAGCTTAACGCATGTTTCTCAATCATTGTAGTTTCTGTGCTTTGATTACGTACTTTAACTTTTAACATTATTGAATTTATATTACATGAAAGGCTGGATCCAATGACTTAGTTTAACATGGTTTTTCATTATGACAACAGAGTAGTTCTTGCTTCAAGTGGTGGATTCATCTCTCTTTTACAGCGATCAAAGTCTTGCAATCCAATTCCAATGGAGAAAATATGTTTCATTTTCTTGTTTCTATTCCTTTCATGGGGTAGTTGTGATGACTTTAAAGATGTGAATGAATATGAACTTCTTTTATCCATCAAAGCTTCAATCCATGATCCTTTGCACTATCTTTCAAACTGGAACAACACCTTTTTTTGTAAGTGGAATGGTATTAGATGCAATTCCAATTCCACCCATGTCACTCAAATCGATCTTTCCGGGAAAAATCTATCCGGAAAAATCTCCGAATCATTCTTCCACTTCTTGTATATTGAAACAATCGATATTTCGAACAACCAGCTTGATGGCACCATACCATGGAACGTTTTCTCGTGTTCATCTCTTGTTCATCTCAATCTAAGCAACAATAATCTAACTGGCTGGGTTCCTAAAGGCTCAATTCCAAACCTTCAAAAGTTAGATTTGTCAAACAACTTCCTTTCAGGTCCAATCCCGGATGAAATCGGGCTCTTTTCCAGTTTACAGTATCTTGATCTTGGAGGAAATGCATTAGTTGGAAAGATTCCAAAGTCGATCAAGAATCTAACAAAGTTACAAGACTTTACTTTGGCATCCAACCAACTTGTAGGTGAATTACCAAAGGAACTAGGGTTTATGAAAAGCTTGAAATTTATCTACTTGGGATACAACAATTTTTCGGGACGGATTCCATATGAAATCGGTGAGTTAACATCCTTGAATCATATTAATCTTGCTTTTAACAACCTTACTGGTGAAATCCCGCTTACAATCGGTAATCTTACCGAACTTAACTACCTTTTCTTGTACTTCAACAAACTCAACGGTTCGATTCCTGTCACACTTTTTAAGCTTAAGAAGTTGGTGTCTCTTGATGTAAGTGATAATCTTTTATCGGGTGAAATTCCGGAATTTGTTTCTGAGTTTCGAGTTCTTGAAGTTCTTCATTTATTTTCAAATAATTTTTCTGGTAAAATACCAAAATCGATAACTTCTTTGCGTCATCTTCAAGTTCTTCAGTTATGGTCTAATAACTTTTGGGGTGAAATTCCTGATGATCTAGGAAAGTATAATAACCTTACGATATTAGACCTTTCCACGAATAATCTCACAGGAAAAATCCCGCAAAGCCTTTGTGATTCTGGTCGCCTCCAAAAGCTCATCCTCTTTTCGAACTCGCTTGAGGGGAACATCCCTAAGCGTCTTGGTCATTGTATTAGCTTAACAAGAGTCCGTTTTCAAAATAATAGATTATCAGGTGAATTGTCTCCAGAGTTTGTTAAGCTACCACTTGTTTACTATCTTGATTTGTCTGCGAACAACCTTTCTGGTGAAGTAAACAATTCGAATTGGAAAATGCCAAAGCTTCAGATGTTGAGTTTAGCAAGAAACAAATTCTCGGGAGAGTTGCCAAGTTCTTTTGGTAGCAACAAGCTTGAGAATTTGGACTTGTCTGAAAATGATTTTTTTGGTTCCATTCCTTCGGGGATTGGAAAATTCTCGGAGTTGATGGAACTGAAACTGAGCCACAATAGGCTATCAGGGAAAATACCGAATGAGATATCTTCATGCAAAAAACTAGTGAGTATCAACTTTAGCTGTAATCATCTCATCGGTAAAATTCCGGAAACTCTTTCAAGATTGCCAGTTCTTGGAAATCTTGATTTGTCAGTGAACCAACTTTCTGGCGAAATTCCGAAAACCCTAGGGAATTTGGAATCACTTGTTCAAGTTAACATATCTCACAACCGTTTTCATGGCAAATTACCGTCCACTGGAGTATTTCTTGCTATCAATTCCACCGCAGTCACTGGAAACAACCTATGTGGTGGTGCCTCTATCACCAATTTACCACCATGCAAAGAATTTAGAAACTTCTATTGGTGGTTTTTTGGGACGGCTTTAGCATGTGTCACCTTTGCTATTATTTCAGTTTTGGCATTTTTGTTTGTCAAAAGAAGAAATATATCGGTTCATGAGGTGAAAACGAGAGTGGAGAGTGAATTAAATGGAGGTGGAGAATGGGAATTGCTGTTCTTCGATCATAAAGCTTCGAAATGTGTGGCTATAGACGATATTCTAAAGTCTTTAAGAGAGCGCAGGAATGTGGTACAAACAAAAAACATGCAATTTCATGTCAAGGAACTCAAGGAGATAAATCTCAATAATGATACAGTTGTTGAATTCAAGGAGATTGGCAAGGTTAGGCATCCAAACATTGTCAAACTGGTCGCCATATGCAAGTCGGAAAAAGGGCGACTGGTTTTGGTTCATGAGCATGTCAAAGGAAAGAAGTTGAGTGAAGTTATTGGAGTGTTAAGCTGGGAACAAAGATGGAAAATCGCGGCAGGGATTGCAAAAGCTTTACATTATTTGCATAGGTGTTGCTCATCGGAGAGTATCGTTGTTGGCAATGTTTCGTCAAGCAGTGTTATTGTAGTCGATGGGAAAGATGATGCTTGTATACAATTGAGTCTTCCGGACATCACCAAATGCTTGGTTTCATCGGCCTATGTCTCACCAGGTAAATACTTATTTTACTCTAAAACTTTTGGTTATGGTAAATTGATAAACATTAACGGTTACTTTGGGAAGATATTAATTGTTAAAATTCATAAGCTAGGTTAGTTCTAATGATAAGATTTTAAATAAATATTTAACAAGGTAACCAAAAATTATTGTAACTTATAGCCTGAAGAATGATAATTGACACCTCTCATTTTACATTAGTGCCGATATAGAAGGGACACATATATATAAAGAATAGAGGATGTTTCACATACTTTTCTATATGATAATAATCGATATAGATTAGAAATTATTCAATAATTCTTACCTCGAAAAACTAAGATATTTTGTCTTAGTGCTGTCTCATGTACAGACAAGTCATCTTTTGAACAATATTTGTTTAAAAAGTTGTCCATTATAGTATCTCGTGTTTAATGAGATTGACTGTGCTCCATAAATACCTTTTTCATATCTCTTGCATTATGGAAGGTTGATTAATGATTTTGTAGCTTTATTTTACTATCGTTTTAACAAGACATGGTGTATTTTTGCATTACACAAGAGCATGTATTAGGCATATCACAGTGTTCATTCTTCCTTCTATCATTTGGGCATTTGGCCATGATCTCAATATACTACGGAGTATGTGTTACATTTGAAGAGCTTTTTGAGTACGTAGTTCTATAAATAAAATCTTTGACAATAACTCATGCATACATGAATTAAACAAGGCAGACATAAACCCAACATGTAACATCATGAATCGTTCCCTTTATTCTTTTACGACTGTACACAGTCACAGTAAGAAAGAGATTTAATTTACTACTCCCTCAGCTCCTATCTATCCCTATCAAAAAAATAATTGTATGTTTAGTACGTTAAAAAAATTGTGATGACTTCTTGTTAGAAAAGAATGCTAATCGTCCCTAAAGTTAACCTTTGGGGCATATATCGCCCGTTTGCATGTTTTGACCCTAACATTTCGAAATATTTGGGACGATATATGCCTCAAAAAGATGATATATGCCCCAAAGGTTAACTTTAGGGACGATCTTTGCAGTTTTGAAATGTGTGAGACAAAACATGCAAACGGACCAAATTTTAGGGACGATTTTTGCAATTTACTCTATGTTTTTTAACAGCCATTTTAATAAGCAACAACTAGCGAGACTAGGAATAATACGAAAAAAGAAAAGAGAATTACAATAAGAGAGTCTAAAGGATCCGACCTCAACTAAGCCAACTCGAGTTGGAGTTTCTAACCATATATGTCAATCTATAGAACTTTGTTACATCTATTTATAATCCAATTACTAAATATTGATGTGATGTAAAGAAACAACCCAACATGTGTATGTCCAGAAACGGAATCCAAAGAGTATTAAGGGAGTGTTTACGATTGCTTATTTTTCTTGTTAATGCTACTCCTTTAAAAAATCACTTATAATCTGCTTTAAAATAAGTACTTCATGAAATAGTGTTTCAATTTTCTTATTTTGTAAAAAATGCAATATACTCGGCAAAATTTAATAATTCATTGAAAATATGTAAATAAATCCATTATTCATCGATGGTTTTTTTTAAGTCGGGCGTTTACAAAACGTTTCATGTTATAAAAACGTTTTATGCTTGATAGATAATTCAAGTACTAGTTATGCATTCTTCATGCAATTAGTCGAAAAATGTTTATGTGTAACTTAAGAACCAATGACCTAGTTTTTCTTTACTTTTTTTAATCTATTTGGAGAATGCTAAAAAAAATTAACTTGCATGAATGCAGAGACAAAGGAAAGCAAAGAGATAACTGAAAGCAGTGACATGTATGGGTTCGGCCTCATCCTCATTGAGCTACTTTCAGGAAAAAATCTAGTTGATGCAGAAATCGGTTTACATGAAGACATAGTCGAGTGGGCACGATACTGCTACTCGGATTGTCACATCGAGACATGGGTTGATCCATTACTTAAGGTACATGCAATGAATAATCCAAATCAAATCATTGAGATCATGAGTCTTGCCCTACAGTGCACGGCTCATGATCCAGCCGCCCGGCCATATGCAGCGGACGTTGTCAAAATTCTAGGGTCTACTATGAGGTCGAAAACTTTTTGTTTTTAGCTACTTAGGTTTAAATCAAGCTCTGTTTTTTTTTTCCTCACATAATCTTGGTATTAATTTGTTTTGATTTTATGTATTTTCTCTCTAAGTTAGTATGAGGTTTTTTTTTGAGTGGTAGTTAAGTGCATGTTTTTGGTTGGATATTGTCTTCATATACTCCGTTGACGAGCGTAATTACCAATGTAGATATCATGAAGAAATGTCAAATATTTTGTGAAATAATATCGTGCATTATTATCTTTTTTGGTAAAAGATTTTTACACCTCCGTGAATATATTACTTTAAAATATGTTAAAGTACCATTTCGGCCCGTTATATAGATGGTAAAGATTATATAACAAGATATTAGTGTTCTAATAAGAAATGAACATTTGACTACCCACTAGAATACATTTGACTCAAGAACAAATATAAACTAACTTCTAATTTGACTATGAATATTTATATTAAACGCATCACATAATGTCAGTTGTTATTCAGTTATATATTCACATTCATAGTCATCATATCATATGGATCTTCATCATAATCCTCTTTTCAACGCTTACACGGCTTTTGTTCCAATACCACTTCCACCTGTTGAATTATTTGAAGCCATGAAGTTCGTAGTTTCATCATACACATCTTCCACGTCACTCTCACTTTCTTCAACAACCTTTTCAATCGATTTACCACACTTATTAATATTACTACTAGTAGTCCTACTTAGAGATGGCAAAAAAAAACCCGAATCCGACGGAGAATCCGATACCCGACCCCGATTTGACCGGGTAATCCTCGAGTTGACCGGGTATGGGGATGGGGGTGGGGAATCCCCGATACTTAAAAGCGGGTATGAAGGCGGGGATGGTAATACCCCCGGGTCTCCGAACTTGTCCCCGTATATCATAGTGGCTATTTCAGCCCCATTTGCCTCGTCTAGTTAAATTTAAGTGTAACTTAGGCGATCCAAATGTGAGTAGTTCTAACAATTTCTAGTCAATAGCGAGTCTTTAGCAACTAAAGCTTTGACTTATCAGTTCAATGACCTTTTTTGATTTTAGATGGTTATAAACATGAGTAATCTTGACACTATCAACTAGCACATCAAATATTTTATAGGATATGCCGTTATAGTAAAGCACTCATGTATAGTTCTTTATGTTGTTGCACTATGTTAGTTGATTGACTATGCATCAGTTAGTATCATATTTCGTACACATGAATACATGATCATTATTTGCTGAATTATTATACTTATATTTCTTATCAGAAGAGCATTCCACTTAATTACGTAACGGGGAAAAATCCCCGATTCCCCATTGGGGATCCCCGTTCCCTATCAGGGACGGGGATGGGGACGTAATTGTGACCCCCGACGGGGATGGGGATGGTATCAACCATAACCCGCATATCCGGCCCCGTTGCCATCTCTAGTCCTACTCGTTCAATACAAGGGACGGCTATAGGATTATTAGACGCCTCAGAATCAGCCTTCACCACATTACCACCCTTTGCTCCTAAATCTTCATCATTTGCAACATAATTTAAAGCATAAAAGGGATTCAAAGTAACTACCTTAGTACTAGCCAGATCTGAAATCTTCTTTGTGCCACTCGCACTAGCCCCATTTTTCTTTGACACAAGTTTATATACCAGTTTAGTTAGCTTAGACTGAAATTTTGGACCAGTATTAACAAGAGGGCCACGAACTGTCTTCTTGGGAGCATATTGAAACCTGCCGTTTTATTCCATATTGTTAATACAAATAATGTCAAAAACGTTATTCGCAGTATTCGATCTTCTTGTATTTTGATAATCACAAAATATAAAGACATGTTATGTAAAGTTACGGTTAATAAGTTTTTAACCGAGGAAACTCGTTACTTCCACGAAGCTTCCACAACGTCACTTCAGGTATGAACAAACTTTATACCATCATTAGTTTGGTGATCAAAGAAGTTTTATTTTCTTATAAACTTACATTTTTAAGTTTGACAAAACATTTTCACAAAAGTATTTTTTGTGTTTTTAAAGAAATGTTTTATTAAGAAAATATATTTGAATTCAAATGTGTAACAGCTATTTTTCCCCCCAATCAGCTAAAACTGCACCAGATAAGTTTTCACCAAGTCAGGACAATTTTTGTCTGGACGGTCCCTAAAAGGGAACGGCGGTCCCTTAGTGATAAAGGACCGTCGCCTATTTACGGGACCGCCGGACCAGTCCTGTCGTCTATAAATACT
>LBNU01017660.1:1973-34214 GCA_014162995.1 Artemisia annua
TCCTGAATCTTCACAGTAACAAAACAAACTGCAAAGCTTTTTCAAGGTTAGATTAAGCTAGGGGCAAAGATGCTAAAGCTCAAAATAAGCTTGGAACCAATAAGCCACCCAGATGGGCTTTTGATAGAACCAAAAATCAACCTGTGGGGCCCAATAATAAGCTCTGTGGGTCCCTTGGAAGTTGGGTGTGTAGAGGCACTGTACACTGACTCTCTGCACACAGTGGAAATGAGCCAAACTAAATGAGACAAGCAGACCTACTGAATAAGTTCTAAAACACAAAATAAGCACTGGACTATGAAATATGGTTGATAAGCTATCCAAAAAGCTAAATCTCAAAGGGTGGGGTCCACTAATGAGATCTATGGAAGCTTATGAAAAATGGTGTTGAGACTGTGTACAGGGCAATTATTTGAAAACAGACAAGTTTTAGGGTGCTTATAAATGAGCAAATGAAATCCAAACTCTGTTTTTCTTTTTGAAACTGATTAACAACCAACAAATTAACACAAAACAACCAGTGGTTTGTATTTCCAATCTGTTTTTAATCCTATGCAAGCTTATGAGTTTGGCTAGAAACTGTGACACAGGACACTTTTTGAAAAATACTCTAAGAAAAAGCCATCAATTAAGCAGTATATAAGCTAGATAAAAATTAAATAAAAATACCCTAATGAAGATTAGCAACAGAATATTAACACCCTACAAGCACTTAACCTAATTCACAAAAACAAGATCACAATTAAATCAACTATTTTATTCAAAAACTTTTTTCTGTGAGAATTGACTTTTTGATTTTTGAACTAAGTTGACTTAAATGGATTTGGATCTTGATTTTCTTACTGAAAATGTTATATTAGACTACAAGAACATGAAATCTAGCAACCCTAACAACTTTTGAACTAGTTTGATGATTTTGGATCAAAAAACTTTGACAGATTATGAATGAGATGAGATTAAGAGTGATTTTGACTTTTTTACAAATGACCACTAAATTTTGTGTTTGTTCTGAGATAGTCTAGACCTAAGTAGCATATACCAAGCAAAAACAACAACACATGAACACTGATCACACTTATCACAGTAAAACCAAACAAGCCTTATACTGTATTAGATTTTGATTTTCAATGAGTTTAACTTGTTGATTCGTTGTGTTTTGGTGTGTAAAACAACAAGTATTCAAAAATATCAACAAGTGAAGTCAATGTTATCGTGAGGACAACAAGACATGGATAAATACAAGTAAACCCTTCGTGAAAAGGATTACCTCGTAAACTCGTGCAATGTGATATTTTCAAGACCGAGAAAGTGATTTCCCGGGTCGTACCCCAACGAGGTGTGAATGGAAAGTATCGTGAATAGATAGGGATTAAAATCTTGTATGTGAAAGGTTGTTTGGTGTTGTTGTATGTTAAGTTAACGGAAATTTGGAAATTAATTAACGAAAATGAAAATAACGCAACCTAAAGGAAACAAAGGCAATGTAAAACTAGGGAAATCCTAAAATACTACGGGAAACATAATTAGGAAGCGGGAAATCCTAAAACACAATTTAAACGAATAACGTGACGTTTATTTAAGATAAACGTCAACGCGCAAAAATAAAAGTGAAATCTAAGCACGGAAAGTCCTACGGGCATACAAACAATTTTCTAACGCACTAAAAGACAAAAGAAAATTTTGGAAAAAAGAAAATTAATTATTTAATAAAAATCCTATTTAATATGATTTAATTACTAAATTACACTAATTAATTCAAATTAATTATCTAAACTATTTAAATAAATTTGAAACTTTTCTGGAAAATCAATTAAGTTAAAACAAGCCTATGAAAAATAAAAACCTAGAAATAAGTTTCCTAAATAAGCTGAAGAAGCAGTTTATAAGCAAATNTCTCGGGTTCGACTATTGGATGGGCACGTCGACGATTACACCTTCTCGGAATGTTGTTGAGTGATTGTAAAGGACTTGATGACGTAGACGAACGAGTGCGCATGCACCACACAAAAACACTTCAATTAAAACAAGACCAACTTTAAAAGACAGGGGAACTTAAACTAATAATCAAGAACGTGAGGTTAACTTTTAAGGATAAACGCACAAAGGAGCGGGAGAGAAGAATGGATCTCTCGCTAGGGCGAAGTTCGTTGGATCGCCCTATACCGTTTCGACTCTCTTAAAGTTTGCTTATCGTTTAAAAGTTTTCCAAAACGCAAGTGATACAAAGGCAAGTTTTGATCTTAAGTTTGGGAACTTATTAATGTTCACACCCCCAGTTGGGAAGTGTTCTGCCTTGGTTTTCGGCGGTTGATTTTATTGTTGTAATTATTAAACAAAGAAAACGGGAAAATCTTTTTGTGTTTTTAATCTTTTATAGATATAATACATATACTAGAAACAAAAGAAAAATATTTTTTGGTTTTTTATAAGTTTTTTGAAAGCGATAACTTCTTGCGAAGGTTCTACAAGACTAATCGTTAAAACCTTTTACGAGACTTTCGCACACAGCCTCCCCGGCAGCGGCGCCATTTGATTCGTTGTGTTTTGGTGTGTAAAACAACAAGTATTCAAAAATATCAACAAAGTGAGGTCAATGTTATCGTGAGTGACAACAAGACGTAGAGAAATACAAGTAAACCTTTTAGGAAAAAGATTACCTCGTAAACTTGTGCAATGTGATATTTTTAAGACCGGGAAGTGATTTCCCGGGTCGTACCCCAACGAGGTGTGGATGAAAAGTTTCGCGAAAGGAATGAGATTAAAATGCTTGTATGTTTGGTTGAGAAAGGTTATTTGGTTTTGTGATACGTTAAATTAACGGAAATTGAAAATTACGAACGAGAATGAAAATAAATCAACCTAAAGGGAACAAAAGGCAATTGGCAAACTAGGGGAGTCCTAAAACACTACGGGAATCAAAATTAGGTATCGGGAATCCTAAATTACAAGTAAACAAATAAACGTGACGTTTATTTAAGATAAACGTCAACGTACAAATGAAAACGTGAAATTTAAGCTACACAAATCCTACGGGGATGAAAACAACTATTTTACATACTAAATGTCAAAAGAAAATTTTAGAAAAAAGAAAATTAATTATTTAATGAAAATCCTATTTAATATGATTTAATTACTAAATTACACTAATTAATTCAAATTAATTATCTAAACTATTTAAATAAATTTGAAACTTTTCTGGAAAATCAATTAAGTTAAAACAAGCCTATGAAAAATAAAAACCTAGAAATAAGTTTCCTAAATAAGTTGAAGAAGCAGTTTATAAGCAAATAAGCAAAAACCAAACTCAACCTATATAAAAGAAATAAAGTGTATGGTTATGATGAAAAAGACCCAAGGGCAACTTGGCATAGAGTGTGTGTTGTGAGGTGTGGGTATGCAGAAGGTCTGGGGTTCGATTCCCTCCCCAGACTTTTTGTGACAAATATTTTTTTTTGTTTTCTTCTCCCTGCTCTTAATCACAAACACAAAATACCAACTCAGATCTTTTTGTTAAACAGATTTCAACAACCAAAAACAAGGATCAAATCAGGTTTGGAATCAAAGTTTTGAATTTGATTTTTCAAATCTTTTGTTCAAGAATTATTCAAACAAGCTCAATAATCCAAGCAAGCTCAACAACAACAACAATACTAACAACCACTTAAAGCAACAACAACAGCACAAGCAGTATCAATAAGAATGACAAGAATACCAAGAACAACAAAAAAAATGATCAACAAGAACAGGAACATGAACACAAGCAGTAGCAGCACACACATAAGCCAATAAGCTGTAAAAGCTTACACAAGCTTTGAACAAACAACTAAACAACAAAGATACACCACAGGGAACAAGAACAACAACAATATCAAGAACAAACAACAAGAAAAGCAACAAGCTCAGTACACAAGAAAGTAGCAGCAGCAGTAGTTGCAAAGAAGCAACTTAAGGGGCAAAAATAAGCACTGACATAAGCAAACTAGGGAAAACTAAAAGCAAAAACTAATCAACTACCTAGGAGTGATCTAAAAGCAACAAGAATCTCATCAAATGGTCAAGAAGTGTCCAAGATATCATCAAAAGAAAAACGGGTCAACAGCATGAAATCTGGGTGCAGGGCAATTTGAGGGTCAAAGGGCTCACTTTGGACTCAAATTTCTATGGGCAAATGAGCTTCAAATTGAGATTTGCTTTTTGATTCTGATAAACAAGCTGCCACAGATTTCAAATCAACAAACTTTACTTATTTCCAAAAAGAATTGACTCCTATGGAACCCCTTAAACCTTGTCCCATTTCAGGGTATGCAACCTTTTTGACTTTTGAAATAATTGAAAACTTTGACTTATGTGAATTTTGATTGCTTTTATTAAACTGAAAATGATTTGTTACCACTAATTTGCACTACTCCAAGCAAGATTAACAAGTTTTCAAGCCAAAATGGTGATTTGGTTTTTATAAAATCCAACAGTTAAGCATCAATGAGATTTGAAACTTGATTTTGACTTTTCCTTTGATATTGAACAAGGCTAGGCTTCTACTGAGCTAATAGATGCCTAAGGATACTAAATCAGCAAACCTAAACTCTTATTAACAACAATGACTTAATCAGAAGCCTCAATCCAAACACTCCTTTGTCTAACTGTTTTGAATGTTTTAAGAAGCAAATCAAATATTTAATCCATGAAACTGAAAAGTAAACTTATTTTAAGCTAAAATAAACACAAATAAGCAGAAACAAACAACAATAACAACTATCACTAAGGATCACAGATTATGCTAAAAAATATGGAAAAGCTCTTACAAGTGATCCATTGCTTAGAACCAAGGTGAACTAGAACCAAGAACAATTTCCTATGCTCCCATGAGCTCTAAACCAAACCACATCCATGCTTCTTCTTTCTGTATCAGCAACATGTCTTCTTCAAAATTATTTATTTTTGATTTTTCTTTGATATTTTTCTTTTTTTTTTATTTTTAGCTTTTTGGGTTTGAAAGCTTCAGATAACTAATAAGGAGTTTATAAGGACTTTTAAATCAGTTAGAAATACAATTTGAGCATAAACACAATTTTTGCTAAAATAGTAAATTTGAATGAAAATGGAAACAGCTTGAGAGTAAACTGAAATTTAAATTAACTTGCATAAAAAGATTACAATACTGAAATAAGAAAGAAAACAGAAAATTAAACTAAGATTGGATGCCATACAAGGCTACAATTGCTTCCTATTTATACTACAATATGAGGTAGGTAGAAAACCATCACTTGTGCTTGCTCTTCTGAAATTAGGGTTCCAAAAGCATCCCTTGAACCTTGTGATCAAATCCCAGCTGTCCAATTGTTCTAAAACCAATCCTAACCCTTTATTGAATTTTGGCGCCAAACAGTTGTGAAGGATTGCTGACCTGGATTGGTTAGGTAGGGATTTTGAGATGTTGGGGAAGGTGTGAGTGGGATGGGGAAGTGGTGCTGGGGGTGCTTTTGAGGGTGGAGGTGGAGTGTAGCAGAGATGGTGGGGTGGTGGTTTAAACATGGCGGGTAATAGGGGTGAGGGAGATGAGTATGACCTGAAGTTTGACCTGGGTGGGTTTATAAACGTGGGTTTTGGTTATAAAGGGTATTGGGCTGTTGGGTGTTTTGGGCCAGTGGTAGTATAGTTTAGGTTTATGGGTGGAAGGTTTAAATGGGTTGGGGTGTAATGGTTTAAATGGTTAAAGGGTTAAGTTTGGTTTGTAGAAATTATTAGCCCAAGGACCAAGTTTGTAAATTTGTTGAAATTTAGGGACCCATGTTGCCAATTTCCAAACTTCACTCAAGGACCAATTTTGACAAGCCTTGAATTCCCAAGGTATATTTTGTAGTTTATTTTCTAAAATGAAACTCCCGGGGACCAAAATTGACAATTGTTGAAACTTGAGGGACCAAAACNAAATGGTTAAAGGGTTAAGTTTGGTTTGTAGAAATTATTAGCCCAAGGACCAAGTTTGTAAATTTGTTGAAATTTAGGGACCCATGTTGCCAATTTCCAAACTTCACTCAAGGACCAATTTTGACAAGCCTTGAATTCCCAAGGTATATTTTGTAGTTTATTTTCTAAAATGAAACTCCCGGGGACCAAAATTGACAATTGTTGAAACTTGAGGGACCAAAACTGTAATTTCTTCAAACCTTACAACCAAGGATCAAATTTGACAACTTGTGACTTTCCAAGGACCAAAGTTGCATTTTTCCTCCACAATATTCCACCAGGGGCCATTTCTGCCAATTCTGAAAGTTCAGGGACCAAACTTGCCAAATGTGAAACTTCAGGGACTAAACTTGTAACTTTTTGAAAGCTTTTCTCCCAAAGATCATTTTTTATTTTAAAGGACTTGGTTTGACTTTTCTTTTCAAAATAAATGCTTAGGGACTAATTTTGTCAAGTTTTGAAAGTTGGGGGACTGAAACTGCCAATTATGCAAACTTTGTACGATTTTCATTTGTTTTTAATCATTTTGCATCTAAAACATATAAAACACGATCTTTGGGATATTTTCAGTATTTTGATGTATTTCCGAGTGTTTTCACGTGTTTTGGCAGTTAAAATATGATAAAAATGATGAGTATTTACACACTCATCAGTATCACTAACCAAAATCCTACAAATTAAAACACAGCAAAAGCAAATTCATGCAATCCAATAACATCAATTCAATTCTAAACCTTAAAAAATAGAACATAAAAACGTACCAGTTGCAGCTTCTCCTTTAGCTAATAATGACAACAGCTCCTAAAAAATCATCCTGAAAGGTCACCCAAATTCCTATAGCAACAAAATCACCGGAAGCACCTTGTTATAAACAAACAATCCCTATCAAAACAAACATAAACTGAAACTCAAAGTACTAATTAAAAATTTACCGTTCTTCCCTATAGCTCATATGACACCGCATATATCTGATTTTTGATATGAATGAGAGAGTGAGGCGGTTGAGGAGTCTGGTGAATTCTAGAAATAGCATTAAGAATGGGCCAAACATGCCATTGTATCGCGCGAGATAGCAGGCCGGGGAAAAAAAGGAGCCCAGAAACATAAACGACGACATTTAAAATGACAATTAGTATATATCTATACTACTTATAATAGAGGAAGGCACTTCCCTCCTCTTTAATATTTTAAGACCACCATTAATACAATTTTAAGCAAATACAACCTTGAAAGCATTATTTACAAGTATCTAAAGCACATATAAAATTTAAAACACACTACTCATATATTACAATTAATACATTATTAAAAACACCCTTTCATTCAAAAATACAAGTGAAAAAGCATAATTTACAAGTAGTTGAAGCACAAATAAAACTAAGAAACACTATTCAACACATACAATTAATACATAATTTAATTCACCCATTCACCAAAATATATTACTATTAACCAAAATGTACAATCTAATTAAGCTTGCAAAACATAAATCTGAATCCAGCAGCCTAAAACAAAATAACATTTGTCAGCCGAAAAATTTAGTCACAGGATACCCGCCGCCGCATCGCGCGGGTACCCTGCTAGTAGTAATTAAAGAAATATAACCAAAAGCATTACTGTTACCTTTAATCGAATCCGAAGTCAGCTTCCTAACCGACCACTTTTCCGGCTCAAAAGCCAGCTTCCTAGCCAACACACAGAGCTTCCAAGTATATTATATATAAGCGAAACCTACGAATTCGTTTAACCAGAAAGACATATTATTAGTAAAACAATATAATTCAGTTAATTTGTTAAAGATAAAATAGTCAATCATTACATGAACCAACAACTATTTGAATGAAAACAGACCCAAGATTTTTCAGCTTCATAAAATAAAACATACCTGGTACACCTTGAAACACGGCAACGCACGAATAAGCCATAAGCAAAATCAAATAAGCTCATAAGGTGCCAAGATATGTTCATCCGAACACCTACTAACAAAACAACCAAACGTCCCTTTATCAAAAGTCCCAAATTGCAAATTCTTATTCAAACAATAACAACTCCAAATTAAATAAAAGCTAACAAAACAACTAAACTATCCAAAGCAATAAGGAAAATCAAATAAGCTGATAAGCTGGTTAAACAAATTCATAGGAACACCCCAAACAAAAGAACAAAACTATCATAAGCCATAAGCAAAATCAAATAATCTTATAAGCTGACATAATAACTTCATCCAAACTTTCCTTAACAAAACAACCTAATTCAAAACCCTAAATCAAACAAATCAATTAAAAGTAAACCATACCTACATAAGCTGAAAACCTCCTCACTGCCGAGGGTTCATCATTTATTCTTCGCGAGTCACCCAACTCCACTAATCTCCCACCATCACTTGCAAAATCAAACCCTAACCCTAAGCTATCAAGGGTCAACCTTTACACAAAACCAATGATAGATTTTCTTTATAACAGAAAAAAATAAAATAAANGATAAGCTGGTTAAACAAATTCATAGGAACACCCCAAACAAAAGAACAAAACTATCATAAGCCATAAGCAAAATCAAATAATCTTATAAGCTGACATAATAACTTCATCCAAACTTTCCTTAACAAAACAACCTAATTCAAAACCCTAAATCAAACAAATCAATTAAAAGTAAACCATACCTACATAAGCTGAAAACCTCCTCACTGCCGAGGGTTCATCATTTATTCTTCGCGAGTCACCCAACTCCACTAATCTCCCACCATCACTTGCAAAATCAAACCCTAACCCTAAGCTATCAAGGGTCAACCTTTACACAAAACCAATGATAGATTTTCTTTATAACAGAAAAAAATAAAATAAAATAAAATAAAATAAACCCAAATTCTACCTGGTATAATCGGGTGAGAGAGAGGCAGTTTGATGCTGCGGATGTTGTGAGAGTATTATCTTGTTAATTGGTGAAGATGATGGTGTGTGTACGTGCCGGAGAAATCTAGAACCCTCTCGCTTTATCCCAAAAAACAATGCAGACCGGATCATAACAGATGGAGTGATGGATAGTATGAAGGTGGGCTAAGGCGTACATTGGGCTGACGAAGGAAATGGGCCGGGGGTAGTGTTTGCTATTCGACGTCGTTTCAAATGTGTTTTAATATATATAGTAATAAGTTTAGTTTGCTTCAATGCCGTGAAACTGTAACAGTTACCTTTGAAACTAATAAAAACAACACCAACAAACTTGATTATGACGTTCATTATGCAATGTAACATATCCAAACTTTAAACATACAAAAAAATAAGCCAACCAGGCCCAATTTTCATGACCTAACCATAAGTCCATAACAAAGCTATTTTCCCACATATCTTGATTTATGACATGTAAAACTAAGCAAGTAAAAAGCATATTAAAACATAAATCTACATGATTTAAGAATTAATTCGACCAAAAACATAGTTTAGGTTTTGGGTTATGATGAACCCTAATAAGGTTCTCCTAGTTATCGAAGTAACAGGAAAAAGTTGTGAATTTAAGCCGATAACAAAATACGTATATTTTTTTTTTTAGTTTTGGACCTGGCTGTACATAATGGGCCGGTCTATTTGTTAAATATTATAGAACGAAAAAAAGCTAGTTAGACCTGCCTTCTTCATAGAAGGTCTTTTTAAGAAGATTTAAAAGGCCCTACAGTAGTGTTTAATGACTTGTTGATTGGGATAATCGGTTTTTGTCACGGTTATTTTGTTGGACATTTTCATTATCATATTTTACATTCGCTAGGTTTTACACAGAAGAGTTTTATAGAACAATATTAATGAAATCGAAATAAACGACATTTATCCTAACGTTTTGGTCACACATAAATTAAGAAGACTTGATTGATAGTTAGTTTCAGATATCTAAAATCCGCTACAACATAAACAATAAAGGACGTATTCACAATAAAAATAGCAGTAAATTAATACATTAGTTCATCAATTAATTTCCCGATGCTACATCTAGCTAGAGCGCAATGAACAATCAACTCTAGAACTCGATTCCATTTACGTCTTCAAGGTTAAGTTGTTGCCGTCGCTTCAAATTCATAGGTACAAGAAGTTTTTTGTTTCTCATTTGGGTATTTGTATTCTTGGACTTGTTTCCGTTTTTGGTATTCAAGTATGTGAAGTTCGTAGTATCATTGCACTTTATATATTTATGTTTTTCGAAAAGAGAAGAACTACTTTACGTAAATATCTAGTTCTAATTGATGTCTATGGAAGAAAGCCTGATTAAATTGTTCGCGAAATGTGTTGGGATGCATTATCATCCAAGTTTGATTTTCTTAGCTTTTGTTTTGTGAAGTGAAACTTTCGCATCATCGCACGCATGTAGTTTATATAAATTATGAATCCAAGAACACGGAATTGGGTATCACGGCCCATATAATTTTAAAGGATATTTGAGCACGTTGAGGGATGTTACTCGTAAGGTCCAAACTCCTACGAGATAGACCTTTAATTTTATCATTTCTGGAATTTTATACTTACCGTTCATGGTTCGTTATCTAGGGTTTTCCGCGCATAATTGTTGCGTTCCATATTCTATATATATACTAAAGGGCATTGGCTCGATTTCCAAAATCAGTAAAATATTATTTCTTATAAGGCCCAACCTTTTAGTCCGCTCCTTATGTTTTTTTTGCCCATGTAGCTGGCCCGCTTGCTAACGGTCTATTTGCTAAAAATATAGAAGGCCTAAACAGTCCAAGCCATAATGTATGTATGTATTNTACTAAAGGGCATTGGCTCGATTTCCAAAATCAGTAAAATATTATTTCTTATAAGGCCCAACCTTTTAGTCCGCTCCTTATGTTTTTTTTGCCCATGTAGCTGGCCCGCTTGCTAACGGTCTATTTGCTAAAAATATAGAAGGCCTAAACAGTCCAAGCCATAATGTATGTATGTATTTTTTTTTTTTTTTTGAACGGCGGGTTAGATGTTAGATGTTAGTTGTTAGTTGTTGGCTCGAGTTAGTGTCGCATCCTCGGGCAGAGATACCAACCGCGAGCCTCTCCTTAGGGGATAACCCCACTCCTATTCCCGATTCGCCTGAATGTATGTATCTACATTCGCTATTACAGTTGTCCGAAGTTACAGCAAACACCCCCGCCGCAACGCGGCGGGTACATTCCCATCGTTGATACCATATATTGTAGACTACATGTAACACATAATCAATAAATTAAACACACATATAAAGATATCTTACTGTTAGTTGGTTTATTAGATTACTAATGATATTGCATTGTTTGTAGACTACATGTAAGTTGTAACTCATATTCTTTGCAAATACGAAAGCTACTTTTTTTTTATTTTGATTTGTAATCCACTCTAGCCTTGTAATGCAACATGTATGTAGTATTACACCATAACCCGAATCACCCGACCCGACATAACCCGACCCGAATACCACCTGAATCCGATAACCTGATACCTTATCAGGTCATGTGTGGGTCACTTTTTTAAAACTTAAAACCCGACTGACCCGATAAACCCAACAACCCGATAACCCGACCCGATAACACCCTTAATTGCCACACTCTCAAAATTTATTGGACATTGTATACAATAGCTTTAAGTATAATCTGCTTTATTTACTTGTACAATGGAGTGTCTTAATAAGATTTGGGAGTATGACAATCACTTCCCCTTTTAAATAGGTTAATTTGGTATATTAAATATTTCAATTAACATTTCATTAATTATTTGGTAAAATGTTTGTTTATTTAGTCACGTCTGTTTAAAAATATTTGTGAACGTTAGATTATGTCTTTATTAACGTTTGTTCATGTTCATTTATTTGTTTATGTTTGTATATTATATTTTTTTTATTTATGGTTTTAAAACTAATTTGTTAAACAAAACAACTTTTATAAAATAAAATATTATACATAATTCATTAGAGTTTATTTCTGTTTGTCTACATCCATTTATGTTTGTTTATGGTTCGTTTAGTATCTTGATGAACAAACATGACCAATTAATTTTCTTAATAAACAAACACGAATAAGAAAATTCATTTGCTTCAGCATTCACTTCCGTTTATTTGTCTAGTTAAAGTTAAACGTTAAAGGAACGAACAAGAACAAGGTTTCATTCATGTTCTTCCGGTTCATTTACAACCCATTAGATTATATAGACATCCTTGTTCGATGATCTTATATAAAATTATTATAATAATTTTGAAGGGCATGTTTGGTTTGTAGATGGGTTTAGTATTAGACTGCTCGGCAAAAGGGGTACTCGTGCATCTAGTTTTTAACATTTTTCTTATCATCGCAAAATTGTAAAGATATTATTTGTGTGATTAGTTGATGTGTTGTTGGATCACCAACTTAAGTTAGGCTAAAAGATTGGACTACCCATTAAAATTATAAGTCCAAATCCATTTAGTTGTCTAGAGAACTCTATGAAGAAAAAAAAAATAGGAATGTTTTAAAAAAAGGATTAGGATTTGTTTCAGCATGATAAGTCATGTTAGTCTAAAAAAAGAAAAAAAAAAGACATGTTAACCAATTATATACAAGTTAAATTGATAACATTTTTTCTTTTAATCAAAATTAAGGGCTCACTTGTTTTTTCATTTCTCACAACACATACAAACATGACATATCATGCTGAAACCAAACTTGAGACAATCTTTTTCCTTAAGGTTAATAGACAAAGAAGTTACTAAAGTTTGAGAAAATGTTCGCCTAAGCTACTATAGTATAACACGTTACAAAAAAGTTACTCAAGTTACGGGTTTATCAATTGGGTTACTAAAGTTTCAAAAATGTTGCACTAGGGTTACTCCCAAGGTGGGCAATCGGTTGTAGCCGGTATCCCAGCCTGAAACATATTCCACCTTAAAGAAGTTACTAAAGTTTGATAAAAAGTTCGCCTAAGTTACTAAAGTTTCAAAACTGTCATCTAAGTTACTCAAGTTCACGTGTTTTATTTTTGTAAAAGTCGATTTTGTAATAACTATGATACAGAATAAAACAGGGTAAAATCCATAGATGTACCAACTGAAGTGATTCATTATACATAGCCAACTAATGAAATACCATTATAAACAAAGAAAATTTCCATGTTCGGTCCCTTTTGTTGCAGAATCTTGCAGCGTCTATCCATTTGGACAATGGGCATTTGTAATTATTTTAAAAAATTTTGGTTTATATGGTTTCATCCGCTATTTATCCTTTTTATACATTTGTATATGTTTTATACGTTTTTGTACATTTTTGTACGTTATTGTGCATTTTTGTACGTTTTTGTACATATGTATATGTTTTTATACGTTGGTAAACGTTTGTGTACTTTATATGTTTTTATACATTTTATGCATTTTTTACGTTTTTTAAAGTTTTATATGTTTTTGTGCATTTTTCTACACTTTTTTTTAATGCTTTTATACGTTTTTATCCGCTTTTATAGGGAACTGAAAGATAGTGCACCCGCCTCTTATCACGACGAACCCACTATCCCCCAGATTGATGGCATGAAGATCCTCTTCTATAAGGGATTAAAATCCAGAATTAAACATTAGGGAACGGGAATACAAACTCATTATCTGTTTTAACTATAGTAACTTAAGTGAACATTGCCCCAAACTTTAGTAACTTTTATGAACATTTTCTCAAACTTTAGTAACTTATTACTACCCATAATACATTAGTGCCACGTAGGAACTTAACCGGTAGTAAAGGGTTAAAACTAAGATAGTAACTTATATAACCAGTGGAAAAAGGTTGAGTAACTTGTTTGTAACGTTTTAAACTATAGTAACTTAGGTGAACATTTTCTCAAACTTTAGTAACTTCCTTAAAAGAATGTAGTAGATGGTGATAAGAAGTATCTAGTTATATCAAAAATATCTAGCATGATTATCTAGTAGAATTATCTAAAAATCTATGATAAATATCTAAGACCTAGAACATTCTATGGACTAGTAACTAACAAGCAAAGGATAAGCAATTACTCAGTTATATATTTACCGTGCGAAACGATGCCGTTTCATGGGGCTCCAAAACGACATCGTTTTGTTTTTTTTATTATTATTCTTTGGTGACGCTGTTTCATGTTTGGGTGTAACTTTAGACCAAAACGATGTCGTTTTGTTTTATGCTTGACTTTATACATGTCTTAAGTTCATGGTTACGTGTCTTTGATACATACTCTTCAACGACATGTGTGCTTCAGATCATTATTGATAAAATAACAGCGTGTATGAGGGTGAGAGGGAGAGTGATTGTGAGACTGTGTGTTTGGTGGTGGTTCCTTGATATTTTCGCCTAATTTTGGATTCAAAAACAGGAGGATCACACATTCAAATCTTCATTTGCATGTTCAAGGTTGTAAGTTTTTGTCGATTAATTTTGCAATTAGTGTTTCTGTGGTTATGGATATGTTTTAGCTTTGATGCTTTTTATTGATGTATGATATTTTGGCATTACATGACTGACTGAGTGCATATACCATGTTTACATGTCTAACAGCGGAGTACATACTAGCCGTTACATGTCTGAACTGACCGCACATATAGCACCACTTAAATCTTATAATCGGCTTTTGTAGCGTGGGCCCATACGTGTTCTGAGAAGGTTGTTTGAAAGATGCACAAATCCATGTATAAGACGCATCGTCTAAGCTAAAAGTATACAAAGAAGCGACATCGTTTTTGTCCAAATGTTATAAACAAACTTGAAACGGGCGTAGTTCCAAGCACAAAAGGAATAGAGACGAGAGAGAGAGAGAGAGAGAAAAAACAAAAACAAAAAACGTCTTATTAAACCATTAAAACCGGTGTCAAGAAACATCAATAAAACCAATGTAAGGTTGGTGGCCAAGTAGTAGTGTGATTAGAATGGGGAACGTGTTAGGGTTTCATGAGTNTTGAAACCTAATTGATCCAAACCATTTATATTTGTGACAAAAGCAAACCTGAGAACCAATATAAATCCAGAGAACATCACTAGTTGCTGAGCTCGTGTGTGCTTATTTAATTGCACATGCATATTAAACTAATATATGGGTCTATGTTTAATAAAAGAATTTCAAAGAAGAGTTTACGTTGCTGTTATACCAAACACCAAAATATCACATAAGAAAAACCATTAGAACATTTTTTATATACGGCAGCCCATATTCAAATCGATTGTTCGAAGACAAATCTGGTAGGGTCTGAGATGAAGGAAATCATACCATGTGTTTTTCTTCATATTTTCGTGTGAGGCGATTGTAGTTGCATGAAGTTGCAACCCTAGGTATCACACAACACACGCATTCGGTTATCTCGATCAGTTTGGTTCTGCTTTACGTTTTCAGTACAACAATGAAATATCAAATAATATTACATACAACACCGGCAAACGTAAAATGACATAACGGAAAATGCGTCGAGTCCAATATTAGTCATGTTTGAGTTTGTCACATGAAATACAGTAGAGGGACAAAATCATGAGAAAAAAAAGTTGTGTAATTTAAATGAACATATAAAAGGTATGTTGTGTTTCACGATTTTAATGAGCAATAATAAACGATGCATGCTTATCTTAGTTTAATGGAGTTCAAAGTAAATAATGTACAACTTATTTCTTTAATAGATTTTGTGCTCTCGTTGATTCTTCAGTTTATCACATTCTAGAGTTGTTCTACCTTCTTTGTTCGTACCAAATTGTCACTAAGCTTTACAATATCATCTCTTGTCATCTTCCAGAACATATAAAAGTTGTCTTATTCAAGTATGCTAATTAACTTAGGGTGTCAAATTAGTACCTAAGCATTACAAGATCTTATTCAAGTATGTTAATTAAGTTAGGGTGTCAAATTAGTCCATAAGCATTATAAGATCCAGATGTTAGACATGTAAACCCCGTAGGTATTATTTTATTATTAACCATTATTTATAGTGGTAAAACCCTAGATATGCTAAACCCACAGACCAGGCTTGGGTCAATTTATCATCTAATACTCCCCCACAGTCCGAGCGACGAAATCGCGAAAGCTCGGACTGGAGTAGTAAACTAGACAAGAAAAAAAAAGCATTAAAATAATAAAAACATAAGTTTAGTCAACTCGTAACAAAACTGTACCAATGGTCGACTTTAGGTGACTGGTACCAACAGTTGGCTAAGTTGACTCGTAACAAAACCGTACCAATGGTCGACTTTAGGGACTGGAACCAACGGTCAACTTTAGTCGACTGGTAACAAAACCGTACGAACAATCGATTAACAAACAAACAATACAAGTATTCAAAAAAAAAAAAAAAAAAAAAAAAACAAAAATCAACAATAAATAAGAAATATTAAAGCTAACAAACTAATTTGCAGCAAGCACAAACCAAACTTTAGTCTTCGTATTGTAGCAACAGAAGCCTCACATACCATTCTTTGAGTCTTCATATTGTAGCAACATTTCTCTATTAAATGACCTAATCAAAATTTTACCAAATAATATTTGCTTTTGACTTTTGGGTATAACAAGGAACATATGCAACTTGTATTGTTTCAATTAATAACATCAAAACGGTGATTGGGATTAATGAAAGGCTCCGGTAAGAAATTGGATGGTGAAAGTGACGGCAAAATTTTTGGAGACTAGGGTTTGTATGATAGGCTTTGACGGGACGGCTTAGGGGGAAACGGCTCAACTTAGCCACCTAGGTTTGAGGATTAGACATGCTCCGATACCATGTTAAACATTGTAAACTTCGAGGTATTACTTTATTATTGACCATTATTTATAATAGTAAAACCCTAAACCCACAGACCGAGATTGGGCCTATTTATCCTCTAATACTAGAATCATGTTGGCTTTTTAGCACGTACGTACTTCTAAATTGAGTTCCTGTAATAAATCGTTCGGCATACTTCTGAATGAGTTCATACATCAAAAATGTTAATGACTTATCAAATGTTACTTTGAATAGTATGTTTCAATACCATGATGGAAAACCCATCACTCTTCCTTCTTTCACAAGGTGAAAAAGCAAACATGACATAAAAATATTGGCGAAAAACCAACATTCTAAACACCAATATACTTTTAATGGTTTGAAGACGAAAAAACTAGCTAATTTTTCTCTATTATAAAGATGCAATTCCCACATTATGTACATGAGAGGTCGAAAAACTCTTGTCGCTTATACTAGACTATCATTTCTCATATTTTCACCTTACCACGACCTTATATCAGAAGCAAAACTAGGCTCAAATATTTTTTGACCCGTGGCTAGTATACGACGAGGGTCAAATTCCATTTTTCTTCGATATATTTGCGGCCATTTATCTCCGTAATGCTCCATCCAATCCTCTTGTGTTCGGTAGTGAGGTAAATATTGCTTCACTTTGATTTGTGATTCCTTACAAAACTTCAAAATCTTGCGGTTTTCATCACTCAAGTGCTTCAAAGTAAGTGTCTCTTCACCATTATCCAATGCAGATCGAAGCAATGCAACCAAGTAAAAAACATCCTCGTCAGGTATCACCACGGACGACCGATCATCCCACCTAAAATAATTCAAAAACCAACAAATGTCAATATACCAAGGTAAAAAAACACTAGGGTGCATGGTAAAATATTCGGATGACAAGTACAAGTGTTAATGCATAAAGTACGAGTAGAATTGAAGGTTTTGAGAAGGTCCACATAGGGTGGCAAAACCTGTACTAACCGCAATGTTTTTTGTAGTATTGTGTAACAGGACATTTAGCTCGAAATATAAAATGTAACGTGACATGGATGATGGATTAGCATCTCGTTAATGGGCCCCTTATAGAAGATCTCGTCTGACAACAGGATCTTCCCACTTGAACCATATGTACCCGTTCGATAATTTTTATTTTTGTTTGGTTTCGGTCAACAAAAAAGACACCACACCATATGTTCAAATTCACGAAACATCTTTTGTACTTAAGTCCTGTCGCAAGAGACTAGTTTTCGAGTACTTTGTGCTAATGTTTTTTTGTCGCAAGTTATGTAACAAAATCTAAAGACTCATAATCAAGACCAAATCGTTATAGCGTATCATGATTGGTGTACTGAAAACTAAGTGCTCATAAGCGTCAAACATTATTGTGTTTGATCCTTATGACATTTTTAAATGATATCATTAACAGTGTAACTTTTATATTATGGAATCTAGGGTATCTTGAGAGATTGAGATTCTTACATGTTTTTGTTCATGGGATAGATGAGGATGGGCCCACTAGTCTTGTTGCCTAAAATTCCTTTGAACACTCCTTTATCGAAGTCATCAATTCTTGATTTGGGTACAAAGAGGTTAAGCCATGGGTGCGGTACATCCCACAAACCCTTGGACCGGAGTTTTAATTCAGCCTTGTGAACCCGGTCTAAGAAATCCACGTAAGGAAGGTTAGTAGTGAATTCTGATGCTGGTACGTAGTTTAGTTTCTTTAACAAAGCTTCAACTTCCTGCAAAAATATAAAAATATTGAAACCTAAATTAAATAATTTATCAAGAAAAGATAGTATTTTATATAGTATTTTATACTACGACAAGAAATACCCTGAATTTGTTTCTTTAAATTAGATTTTTCTTTAAGACTAAATAAATAAGAAAACCTAAATAAATCAAGGGAAGTACATAAAAACAGCTACCAATCACTTGGTTTTGTCAGGGATAAGTTCAGTTACTTCTTTAATATATATAGTTGATTAATTAATTAAGTAGAAGTACTATACAAACTGAATGATTAGAGGCTAATAATTTGGTTGGTGGACGGCGTAGATATACAAGTCATATTGGACTAAAATAATACTAAAGTTTGTCCTCAATCATCGTATCAAATAGGTCAATAGATTACACAAGATCTTCTATGTTTTCTTGTGCTATAATTATTTGTTGGGTTTTGCTTAGGGTTGTGTTTAAAAATTTCTTAATTAAATAATTAGCACTAATAGGATATTTGTAGCTAAAACCAATCAAACAATCTAGGTACGTTACGTTGCAAAGATGAACGTCAGTATCCAATCTCGACTAAATTAAGACTATCAGATAAACAATTAAGTTCTACGCGTTAAATAATTTATAAACTTCAAAAGCGAACAACAGTAATGACGCGTCTCGAATAATCAAAACAATTAAGTACTAATATCTGCCCAAGGAACCGCTAAGTACTAATAGAGTGTCACTTTCTACTCTAGTCATAACAAATTAACTAGAATTTGTTACTAATCATGACTGTTAACTATAATTTTTTCATAATACTAATTGAAAAATCAAACCTTTTCATTTATAGTGATGAAAAAAAGAATTTATGTACGTTCATAAATACATAAAGCAATTTGTTACAAATAGTTTATCCATGGAAAAAAGTGTTAACTTCACAATTCTACCTGTGAAGAATACTGATAAAAGTATTATGTTTATTTAGCTTATTTTTGTGCCATATAATAATACCTTTTAGCCAAAAGTTCAAGTTCGATAATAGAAGATCTTGTAGATTTCTTGGTATGGGGAAAAAAACATTTTGTTATATATATTTTGGTGTAAAGATCCAAAGTATGCTTTTACTTTGTTTAATTTTCGATGCTACAATACGGTTGCATGTTACATTCAAATCGCTTTTCACTTTTAACATGAACTTTTGGTACTTTATGCATTATTCACATGCTTCCCACCTTCAAAAAAATATATGATCTTTAAAAATGATACCCAAAAAGAAAAATCAGATTTACCTGATCGATCGAATCTGGGTTCGACCAGTCGTAGTAATTCTTGGTTATTTCTAAGCAGTACAACACATTGCCACCAGCTTTCAGAGACGAGATTTTTACGGGATTCTTAGGTGAGAAAAAGGAGGATCTCCAATTGTTGATTAGTCCTTTGTCGACTATAACGAAACCCTCGACATAATCGAATTTTTGAGACTGTGGTTGATCATGCAACGATATAAGATACTCTTGATCATGTGTAAAAGCCGAGAAATTTGAGTATAAAACCCGAATCCATCTAACCTGGCCATTTTTCAAACGATATATTAATAAAAAGCTACATAAAAATAAGCATATGTTATGTTACTTAAATTATTGTTTCCACACACCAATCTTTAAAAATGATTTATAGAGTCGATAGTGTCGTCACAAGGCATATATCACATCGCATGGTCCAGAATTGTAACCTATGACTTAGGCCCCGAACCCACATTTTGTAATTACCGTGCATGTGCGTGACCATACAATTATTTGCAATCGCTATTCATGTCAAACTTTGTATTTCAATCATTAACAAGTATATAGTGAAATACATGTTACAAAGATGCATACCCTTTGAGGCGAGGGTTCTAACGCGATTCTAGCTCGAGTAATTATCCCAAACTGCCCCAAACCGCCCAATACTGCATGAAATAATTCCGGTTTTTTGTCGATGGAGCATGTAACTATGTCACCTTTTCCTGCACTTCGTTAAATACTAATTACGTTAGATATGAATAACATAACATTAATTATAATAAAATACGTTGAAACATACTTAAAAACGAGTTTGTTACAACAATATGTAACACCTTCTCCTGCTAAGAATTCTGGATATGGGAATCTTTTAAAAACACTAAATTTGGAAAACATGATATGATAAAGAAGTGATTAAACAATTAAAATAATGCATATTACTAATTGTGTTTGACGTAACAAACTTGTATTAAAATGGATGCAAATGGCCTTTAGTGGCATGTAACATGCTATATCTTCTCAACTAATGGAAAGAAAATGAAAATTTGTTGCATCAAATACTTAAATACATATAATGACAAAGTTAGTTACATCTTGACCAAATAACACGGAAAAAAACAATGCATGACAAATTTATGGCGAAGAAAAGATGATGTAAGATCTATTATTATCACGAAATGTTTTATAGTACGGTACAAGTAAAAATCCCATAATGATACAACCGTTTTTGTCATGTTATGCATGAAGAAGAGATTATAATATGATGTACCTGTGACGACATCCATCTCATGAACATTACTAATCTGAGGACCATGATGAAACGCTTGTCCACTAATTCCAGCATTCGAAAGTGTACCACCAACCGTAAGATATAAATAATCCGTCCAGGATTTAGGCGCGAGTTCACGTTTTAACGTGGACTCAAGCACATCAATCCAAAGCTCCCCACCCCACACATCTACGTACATCATATCTTCATTTACTTGAGGTGGAAATTTATTAACTCCCATCATTTCAATGATTACACCATTCGCGGTCTGGGACTGGCCATTGATAGAATGGCCATGGCCTCTTGCCGAGACCGCGAACCCGTGAGATGATTCATAAGAGTATTTTATGATATTAGAGATGTCGGATACGGAAGTTGGACGAAGAACCGCGGTTGGCTCTGAATGAGTCATTTTACCAAAATCAGTTGAGACTGATTTTATAGCGTCTGGATCAACGGTCAGATGGCCGTTGATCTCGACACTGAAGAGATTATTGGGATTAAGAGTTAAGCCAACAATTATTATTAAACGACATATGGCAAATAATACAAGTAGTTTAGTAGCCATATTAGTTTGACAAAGTGAAGGTGTATTTTGTGTAAGTGTGTGTGTGTTTTATTTTTATTTTTTTTCTTTGCACACAGTGAAAGTCTGTTGTGTGTCTGCTGAGATTGGATTTTGTGTGTCTAGGATATGAGATACAGGTTCTCAATTTATAGAACAATCGAAAAGGAATGGGACTTTGGTGGAGAAACACGTGCGATTGGGTTTCATGGTGTGTGTGACACGTGCGAACATGGTTTTAAATTTATTAAGCAAAACTATTAAAATGCGTGGGTTACAAATATGGTCCTGAATGATTTGTTTAACTGCATTTTCGGCTTGCTGATAATAGTATGCCTATTTGTGGTCCGTGAGACAAGATCTTCTGTTCACTTGCGTACCTAAAGTTCAATAAAATGTGGTTAGGTAGCTAGAATAAGTGAATAACGATGGTTGACCTCGTTCATCGAGCTTACGGTAGTTTATGTTATGGAAAATGATACTCCAAATCATGTTACACTTTTTTTTTACTTATCTTTCTAATCGTATGATTATAAGTTATACCATGCAATAAATAACTAAATAAGTAAAAAGACATTCACTCATCTTCATAGTAAACAAAGTTTCAATAAATTCTATTAAATACAATCGCCAACAATCAAAAAAATTTCATGTCTTCAAAAAACTTTTTTGATTGGTTGATACTTATTGAGAGAAAACCTAAAATAAAAAGGTAAATATTCATTTTGAGACGGAAAAAATATTAAATCTGAAATTTCATGTTGTGTATTTCCAAGGAAAAAAAAAATAATAAAATAAAAAAAATAGGTGAGATGCTATTACTTTTGATTGGATGGGTAAACAACACAATAATATATTATAGACAAAATTACACCGTTGGTCCCTAAACTTGCAAAAAAACGTCGCTCAGGTCCAAAACTTGAGAAAATCGTCGTCGTGAGTCTAAAAGTTTGGTTTTTGAGGCCATTTGTGTCCCTTGACCCGTAATGCTCAGGTCAATATCACGTTATATGTCCTAAAATCCCGTTATCCGTTTCGTCTTAAGGGCATACTCGTCTTTTAACCGTGACGAGTTTCTCTCTCTCTCTCTCTCTCGATGTACTATCTAGCAAACGTCTAATCCATTTTCCCACAATTATGTCTAATATAACTAGGCCGTGTACTCATTGGTCATTCCTAAACTTGTTTTGGAAGCCTACCCAAAAAACCCTAATGCAATGTCACTCATGAAATCTAATAATCTAAGTTAACAAGCACCAACCTTGGATTTACTCTATGCTAAATTAGAGAAGATCCTTTCTTTGATGACTGTGAGATAGAGCAAGACTCTGCAATCCAGGAGATATGGTAAGTGTTTTTTGGTGATAATCGTTTACACAGATATGTTTGTAAGATTGTTTAAGGTATTTCCTGTTTTGGGTAATATAATCCTAACAGTGTTTTTGTTATGTGTTTCAACAACTGGTCGAGCGGGTTCGTTTAGCATGATGTTTCACCACAACGGAACATTCAAAAACTGGACAAGGAGAATATGCGAAGGGGGTAAGGAATGTCAAGTTGATTATGTTAAAATAAATGATGTATCTGTTGATGAAATGGATGCTCTCATGACCTAAGTATTACGGGTAAAGTGACGCAATCGGCCTCAAAAACCTAACTTTTGGACTCACGACGACGATTTTCTTAAGTTTTGGGCCCAGTCGACGTTTTTTGGCATGTTTAGGGACCAACGGTGTATTGTTGTCTATATTATTGTTTAGGAGGAATTGCATATACTAAAACTTGAATATTTGCATATTTTCTCAAATATAAGTTTTTAATGTACAATATACAATGGTTTTTAATCTTTTTTGGGCATATATGCAAATATGTAAGTTTTAACGGGTATATATGCAATTGACCTTATAGTTTAGAGGAATATAAACTATACTAGAAGTTATCAGTATTTTTTTAACTGAAATATCACAGTTGATATTCTGTGCTGTATGGATTTTGGACTTTACAAAACATTTACTAATTATAATTATAGCTGAATGAAATGTTAAAAGCATAATAGAACTATACATCACATTAATTAATAATTTCAGATAATAATAATAATAATAATAATAATAATAATAATAATAATAATAATAATAATAATAATAAATAAATAAATAAATAAATAAATAAATGAAAATAGAAAAAAAAAAACTCACCTACAACAACTACGAAAGATCAATTTTTATTTTATTTATTTATTTTTATTTATTTATTTATTATTATTATTATTATTATTATTATTATTATTTTGCATTGCACGAAATTAACTTCAGTGTGCTAGAAAACAAAGGTAAATTCTAGAATTTAAATTGGCCTAAAATATATTATGTTTTTCTTAAATTTGTCTTAGTTATATTTGCATTTATAATAAAAAGGACATGCATACCCTAGGATTTCACGACTACGTAAAGTTTGACTAACAAATAATTGTCTCGTATGAGTATATTAAAAGTTTCCTTATTTATCGAAATAGAACTAAAAGAGATCTACAATGAAGGTTTATAAAATTTACATGTTAAATAATATCACTAATTTATCAACCTTTTTATTTTGTAATTTTTTTTTTCACTGTGATAAACCTGTTGAAGCTTTATAAAATGTAGTGAAAAATATTTATAATTTTGAACCTATTGCATTTCATGTCACTATAAACTTCATTCAACTATGATCCATTAATTTAGAAACTATTTCATCTATTATGAAGCTTTTGAATAGCCCACCATTATGAATGCTCTAAGCTCAATGCTAAACACACTTGACCAATTTTATTAAGGTTTCATGACACCAAAGGGCTTTGGCTCAGTTGGTACCTACCTTCGAAAATCTATGGGTTCATTAGAAAGATTTGTGAATTAAAAGGTCAAACGTTCGAATCTCGGTTTGTGCTCACTCCAGTTGGTACCCCACTGGGCTATAAGAATTGCCAGAGCTATTCCATGTAGGGTAAACTGTAATATCCTGTGAAAAACCCTAATTATTAACAATCACTAATCATGTAGTAATTAAGTATCACTGTTCACATACCCATTTTTATGCTAAATTTTAAATTTTTGGTTACACTATGCAACATTACACCATTATATGTTATATGATTCACACTAGTTTAGAAACGAGCTCACACGCAAAACACAAAACCCTGGATAGTACACAACACCAATTATAGATCATTTTGATCACTTTAATAATATAATGCACTGACAAACCCTCGTGGGACCCACAATCACTTGGTGGGCCCCACAATCACAAAATAAGCTATTACACTCACAGTGGGACCCACAACTCACACATAACTCGATTTCATCTCTGCGAGCCCCACAACACTAAAATATAATATAATATTCACTGTAGGACCCACGTTGTTCACAAGTGGGCCCCACATGACTATAATAAACTAAACAACACTCATTGGGCCTACATGACCCAAGCCCTATCACTCTAACAGTCTAACCCAATAAATATACACGGATCACATTTAAACACTAAATGGGCCAACATGTTACATAAGCCCACTAAACAAAGCCCAAAACCAAATATTATAACCTATAACACAAACACTTAAGCACGTTTACTTTACCTCGTTTATTTGAAATCTATACAAACAACCTATGAAATAAAATGCACAACCTCATTCTTTACACTCAAAAGAATCGAGATCAACCTTTACTTTGATAAAATACGTATAAATGAATAGTAATATACACCCAAAGCTTAACGAGATAATCATTTCCCAAAACGTACCCAACTTTTGACATAATTCATTTAACGAGTTGCCATTGATCCCCTTGTGCTCCAAAACCTCTCAAATGACTCTCTTAGTGATTCTGACTCATTTACAAGTCACCACGATCACCAAAATGCCCTATCTCATTTTCTTGTCCTTGTTATATATACATACGTACACATAAAATGCCACAACTCACTTAAACGTGCATGAGACCTTCCAAGACCATTAGAAACCTCTCATTACTCATTTAAGACCTATTTATCTATGCTAAACCCAACCTAAAACTCCCAAGACCTCTTATCAAATATTTTGACCTATACGTATTATTTTTAGTCACGCATCTATTCGTATGGACTCATAAGCTAACCATAACTCTTCCAAACTTCCCAAAGGACTCTAAGTACCCTATAACATGACTAATAATCAATCACAATACCTAGCAACCTCAACTCAACATCAAACTCTTTTTATGTGTTCAAGTTACTATACCAAACGGACCCTTATTCAGTTCTACGACCAAACACACTCCTAAACTCTTTCACACTTGCTCATATGATCACATTAAGACCCCTAGGCTACAAAACAACCCTTACTCGTTTGTTTCACACCCCATTCGAAATAAAATCCTTCTTCTAGAACCTTGAATCCTCATCATCACATAAACCGCCCTCAAGAACACTTGTGTGCACCACTTGCTATCTAAGCAATCTATCCTATGTCCTACCCTACTCGTTATCTACTGCACATATTCCCTTTGTCCTCTCCAAGTTGTCCCTATCCCATGTATACACTCCCATGCACAAGAAACCCACGTACAAACTCTCAAAACTCACATACAAACTTCCTTTGTTCACTGCCTAATACCGAGAAGAAACCAAGAAGCCATAAGCTCTTAACAAGCTCGTACAAGCCAACCATGAGTCTCTCCTAAGTCTTTGGTGTGCCATCAATCAAGTCACAAGCTCTCAAGCCCTCTCCTAGTCCCCACAGTCGTGTATCATCCCACCTTTGAAGGTGTAGTGAGTATTTCTAAAACACTTAGTTTATATTGAACTCATTTTCTTATTTCCTATAAGTATCATGCACAAACACTTTCACCTATTTTAACCATGATCTCGTTAAGCTAAAACCTAGAAAAATCCACCATTCGAATCTCTATACACATATAAATGGAGTAATGAACTTGTTTTGCACTTAACATAAGCCTAACATACTAAAAATCACACGTTTATAAGTCACCTTGACCTATAACGAAAACAATTATAAATATTCTAAGTATATAGAACGATTTATGTCATTTACTTTGATCCATTATTTTGATATCTATATGTACAACACATATATATTTTTACATAACCTATTTCTTTGAACCAAGAACAAACAAGTCACACTAATAACTCTCACTCACAAGCTCACTTAAGAAGGTTCACAAGCTCAAAGCTTGTGTACCTTGGTCGTATAACAGAAACAATATAAGCCCTTAATGGGCTTAAGCCCAACCAAACTGCCATAAGGCTATGGCCTGTTTCAAGGCACAACTACCCTCCTAATCACTTTGGCACAGTCCACCATAAGCCCAAGAACCAACCCTGGCCACTGAAAGCCCAGTGGGCCCACAGAATACCCAATGGGCCTTAACAGTTTACCTAAGGCCCATTAAGCTTAAAATAAGCTTTTTAATGTACATAAGCTATCAAATAAGCTCACCACAGCTCCTATGAGCTTTTGGGAACATAAAAACATAAAATAGAAAAATTCATAAGCTAAAAGTACTTTTTGGACCAAAAATGCAAATATCTCAAACTTGAGGGACTAAAACTGTCAACTATTGAAACTATGGGTTAAAACTGTCAAATTTGTAACTTTAGGTTACCAACTGTAAATATAAACTATTTTGATTCATTTGTGTAAATTTGGAGGTATAAGGGTTAAAAATGAAGATTTTATACATAAAGGACTAATTTTGCAAATCTTTTGAATTACAAAGACAAAAACTGTAATTTCTGCAAACATGATTTAAAAACAGAATATTCACATTATTTTTTTCATTTATTGACCATAATGATAATGTGAGTACCAAAAATGTAAATATACTTTTCACAAGGACTAAAAGTGTCAATTTTGAAAGTACAAGGACTAATTGTGTAAATATTGGAACAAGAGTGTCAAAACTGTTATTTTGATAAGATAAGGTTATAAATGGAATTATTGCAAACCCAAGGTACCCAAATGTCATTTCTATAAACATAAAGGTTAAAAATGTGAACTTTACAAAGTATAAGGGCTAAACTTGTAATTTCACCAAACTTAGTAAAATGGTTATTTTAATAACTAAAAGGGCTAAAAGTGGATATTTGAATTAACTAGATAATAAAAGATCACTTTTCACAATGTTGTACCACATATGTCATTTTCATAAAGTCTAAGGACTGAAAATGTAAATGTTCACTATTAAGGACTAAAATGTAGAATTTTGGAAACTTTATGGTTTATTGAGAAACATTAATAAAGACACTGAAATATGATGACCTACCACACAACCAGAACACCCAAGAAATTATATAAATAAAATAGTTATCCCTATAAGTTAAGTATAGCTCCACGTAAAAATAGAAAACAATATATATAATATTGTTTTTGAACTTTAAGCATTATACACAAATACAAACCACTCACACTATCAAATACTAAGAATTCCCCATATCATCCAGGTTGCGTGTTGAAGCCGTTTCCCTTGTTGTACTTGACATACTTAATTGCCTACATTCATAATCCAACCTGAGGTGAGTCTTAGTCCCACTTTTCTTACATGTTTTATAAACTATGTGGGGGGATACATGCTACATCTAGAACACAATTATTTCACATTGTATGCTTTTATTCAACACTATTACATAAGACACTCTATTGCCCCTTTATTATGAAAGTCCCTTATATCATGAACCTTAGTCACTTCTAAGTGTAAGTGAACGCGAATACTGTGAGTAGATCTATTTGGTTTGACAACCCATTTGTGCTAGTCCGAGAGATTTCCATTGTGTTAGTCGGATATATAGCCAGGTGCACATTATTTGAGGATACTAGGAAATATGGCAATAATCCTACTCCAAGGGCCCCTATTTTATATTTATATCATTTTATGATGCTACACGTTAAGGTTGAATTCATGAGACTTATGGCAATATGCATACTAAATTTTCACACAACTCACTCACTTTTTGATTTATTCTAGAAATACATATATTGTGTTCAAATGATTTAACAACTCAAACACTATAGATTCACTCAACAATTTTGTTGACTTTTTAGCATGTTTATCTCAGGTAATTGAAGCTAGCTTTGGAGGCATGGAATGGGCATAAGACCTATTGTAACACCCTATTTTCATAGATCGCAGCGGATTTAGATCTGGGGTATTACTTCATGGAATCACAGTCACAATAATAGAAAACGACTCGAAAAGAGACGTTTCTATAAATAAGTTATCATTCATTAAAATATCAGAGTTTTTATTAAGAAGAGGTCCCGTAAATCTAAGTGTGAAATAGTATTTGAATGATAATAGGGTAGAAAGTCCTCCAAGTTCAGTGCCGTCCCATGCCATAGATCCGTAGCAGCCATATACCTAGGATACATGNGGTATTACTTCATGGAATCACAGTCACAATAATAGAAAACGACTCGAAAAGAGACGTTTCTATAAATAAGTTATCATTCATTAAAATATCAGAGTTTTTATTAAGAAGAGGTCCCGTAAATCTAAGTGTGAAATAGTATTTGAATGATAATAGGGTAGAAAGTCCTCCAAGTTCAGTGCCGTCCCATGCCATAGATCCGTAGCAGCCATATACCTAGGATACATGCTTAAAAGTCAACACTAGGTGTTGAGTGAGAGTCATAGGTTTAAGTGTTAGTGAATACAAGTTCCACAGGGTTCAGATGTTACACCCTTCAAGGAAAATGTAGTGTTTATGATAATTGACTCCTCCCAAACTAACCAGTCAACCAGGTGTGGTCAACTAAGTCAAATGAGGGAGAGAGTGATCAATTTATGATTCGTTGAAAGCACAGTATGTTCCCGGGTCGTTATATCCCGACGAGATTGAAATTGTATTTTGGAAAACGTTTGGGAATGAGTGATTAGGAATAGTAACCAGATTAAGAATGATTATTTGGTATTGATTACACTAAGAAAATGATAAATAATAAAATTCTACACTACAGGGAAACAGAATTAGGCTTGGGGAAAAACCTAATACAACAGACTAATCACATAAATGGAAAAAGGTAACATCTGAACAATTAAAAACTAAAAGGGGTGAAAATGAAACTTTTCCAAATTTAAAATGAAAAGAAAATTAAATTAAAAAGAAAATTATTTTTTTGATTATTTTAATATTAAAATATTAATTAATTAATAAAACTATTTAAAAAGTTAATTAAAACTAATTTATAACAAATCTAAAAGGATTAAGATTACAAATTACACTAAAAATTTGCAAAATTAATTTCTAAAAACCTAAAATGACTTAAAAGAAATATAAAAATTGAAAATAAATGTTTTTGTCTTTTTGTGGATCTTTTATTAATTAATTACTAAACTATTATATAAAGGTTAATTAAACTAGATTAAATAATAAAAATAGAAAATGAAAAGAGAAAATCACAAATCCAATTTTTACAGAGTCTAAATAATGTGTACAAGCTAGGAAAATTATAAAAATGGATCTGAGATTAAAAATAAACACTTAAACTATTTTCTTTTTGGTTTTTCAAATTAAACTGTTTTAATTAAAATTAAATCTAAAAATTAATAAATGAACAGTAGAAATTATGGGAAAATTACCAGAGGTGCTAAATAATATTTAGAACTTAGGAAAAATATAAAAAGGTACTACTGTTTAACAAAATTTATTAAAACTATTTAATATACTAGTTTTAACTAATTATTAATTTAACTATTATTAATTCTAATAAATACTAAATGAAAAGGGAAAATTCTAAGAAAATTTATACAAATACTTTAAGATACAAGGAATTTAAGAAAATTATAAAAACAGATAAGTACTTAATAAAAATTTGAAAAGAAAAAATGAAAATCTAAATTATATTAATAAAAGTGATTATTTTTGGATTTTTCTTTTTGACAGAAGTTTATATGATGAAAATGAGTAACTTTTGTGAAAACACTTTTTACAGAGCTTAAAAATAAGCAATTTAGACACTAAAAAGCTTAACAGTTTATATTTTTGGATTTTTGGAAATGCAAAAGCTTCTAACAGGCTCTACAGTACAAACAAGCTACAAATAAAGATGTAAACAACTTATATGCACACAAATTAAGCACAAGAAACTGAAAAAGCATAGTGGATAAGCTAAAACAAGCAAATAAGCAATTCCAAATTCCATAGATACACACAGACCAAATAGCTAACTTTTGAGCCTAGTGGGGACCACAAATAAGCTTAGAGATCCAAAATAGCTTTTGAACCAATAAACCAACCTGGGGAGCTTCCAAATAAGCCAAAAATCAAGCCTTAACTCCAACAAATAAGCTCTGTGTGAGCTTATGAAATTGGGTGAAAAAGCTCAGTGTATACTGACCACTCAGTATACACTGAGAAATGGGACAAAGAAAAAGCTAAGTGCAGCCCTATCTAATAAGCTTGAAAATGAGAAATAAGCACTGATCTATCAAGATTGGTTGCTTGGCTTTCCAAAAAGCCAAGAATCATGCACTGGGGTCCACTAATAAGCTCTATGGAAGCTTATGAACTTGGGTGAAAAGCTGTGACACAGGGGAGGTTTTTGGAAAACAAGCCACTTCAAGAGTGCTTTGTTAGATCGTTGTAGCTCGAGGTTGTTTAGACCTCATATCATCTAGGAACACAATAACAATGATAATAACATGCAGCGGAATAAGAACAAATCAAAGTTATTGACACAAGGTTTTTCACCATCATCACCTCCAATTATATTTGATCAGAATATAACGTGTTACCTAACTATAACAGGGATCTAAGACATCTCAGACCTTAGAGGTATCGAACAACTAGTCTAGGCGTTTACAAGACATACGCCCTAGACACACACACACACCTTTAGTAATCTACATTATGGAAGACTTGTGAAAACCCTAATGTCTGGTCCTACTTTTATAGAATAAGGAGTCCAAGACTTACAAAGGAAGATAACAATAAAGTAAATCGTTTCAACATTTGAGAATATCTTCCAGGATCTTCAACCTTTTGTATATTTCCAGCTTTTGCATTCAGGTCCTTCATGTTTCATTCTTTCTTGTTTTGTATCATCAAATCAATAAACCCAACATTATATTTTACGTGTCTATTCATTTATCCAATTCGATTATTGCAGAAAACAATGTGTTGATGATGATGCTGCAAAGGTGACAGAACCAAGTAAAGGTATTTTGTATTTGTTGGGTCTATTATTGATTTGATGATACAAAACAAGAAGAATGAAACATGAAGGGCTTAAAGTGACAAGATGGGAAACTACAAAAAGATGGAGAATTTTGAAGATTCTAGAAGATTTACTTAAAAGATTTAGTTTCCTAATTCTATTATGATTCCTCTTGTAAACCCTAGATGTCTCTAGTATATAAAGAGACATAGGGTCATTAGTTGTAAAGTACGTACAAGATGTAAACCTCAAAGGTGTGTGTGTGTGGGAACCTAGGCGTAGGGATTTGGGAAACGCCTAGGGTTTTAGTTGTTTAGTTAGAGTTAGTTGGTTAGTCAGCCTCAAGGTCGTTCTACCTTGATCAAGTAGGATTGGGGCTGTAAATTATTAATCGTTAGAGAAGTATGAATATAAAACCTTGTTCATAATAATGATTGATTCTATGTTTGAATATTCCGCCTTCATTATTATGTGTTCCTAGATATAAATAATATTAGACCTCGTCTAAGAGTCATAAACGATCCAAGAAACTATTTTTGACCACGGTTTTAGT